>VMBQ01003923.1:49729-107636 GCA_007657795.1 Dreissena rostriformis
TGTGTGTCTTTGTGCGTCTTTGTGTGTCTTTGTGCGTCTTAGCAGCATTTAGTAGGACCCGGTTTTAACTGGGTCTACATTTTATGAGTTTAAAGCATGTGATGCCTGATTTGTTAAAATGCATTAATTAAGCATAAAAAAATTGTTTGAATTTAATGCATGAATTCATATTTTTTTGAGGCCTTCACCATGTTAATCACATCATTCACATGTTAAACACTTTCAATGATTTACTTAAAAAAAATGCACACAGACTAGGTAATTACCTTCGCAAATCTGCCAGTATAAATTTCCAAGTTTCAGCTTGCAACGTCTTGTCATTTGAGCCTTTTAACTGAACGTAAAGTTAATCATAATTGTGTATTTAAAAAAAAAAATCAAACAACAGAGTCTTTCGCTTTTCAGAACAATTAAATTACCTACGCTTGTAGACGAAAAGAAAACTGACACTATTTCCCGTAAAAAAATGTTAAAATCAATCTCCTTTTGAAGAACGTCGCTTACATCTTTAACAAATAATAAATATTTGAGTCGAGACGGAAAGTTGAGTCGGTCTCAACTGAGATGAGTTTTGAGTACGTTCGTGAGCTCCCCATCAATCTCAATTCTCAGGTGAGTGGGAACTCAAATCTCATCTTCTGAGTTGAGTTTAAAATCTGAGAACGTTCGTGATACTAGGCCAATGTAATAATTTTATTACAATTCAGGTTGTATGAGAACACCTTATTGTCATTCATAGGTCGTATTGCCCTACTAATATATATTTTATATACATGTATGCATTATATTTTGCAAACATATGTGCTTGAAAATGCGATAAGATGCAATTTAAAAAAAAAAAAAAAAAATTATTATAATATTTAAACTGTAATATTTGGAATAGTTAAAAAAAAACTAATAACAAGGGAAAAAAGTGCATGCCCCGGGTAAGGAACCTGGGACTTCTAGAAGCAAAAGCTTACATTATTATTAAATACCATTTCAGCATGCATGATTTCGAAATATGTAAGGTAGTTAAAACCCTATGTCAGTATAAAAGTTTTTGCTAAATTATTAAGTATAAGCGTTACTTAAGCTTTATAATTATTACGATTTTTTTTGGATGATTATCAATAAAAGAAACATTTATTTTTAACACTTTTCTTTTAGTCAGGAGTGTTATAAGCTTGTTGGAATATATGACAATTTCTTTAAAAATTGTTATTTTGCTGCTAACAAGTCAAATTAATACTTCACAAATGTTCAGGGTCATTATCTAAGGTAAATGAGCAAGGCCCATAACTCTGACCTACAAAAGAGCTGAATAATGATCATTTGAGTCCTGTAATGGGAAAACGGCTCTTAATGCATGTTAGTAAAGTGTCGTCCCAAATTGCACAGGCTAATCAGGGAAGAAAGTCTCTTCTTAACAAAAATCTAGTCTAGGTGGAAAGTTTCGTCACTGATTAGCCTGTGCAACCTGGGACGACACTTTACGCACATGCATTAAGCCCCATTTTCCCAGAGCGAGGCTGATTTACCTGCAGACATTTGCCCATTTCCAAGTCTTCTGCCCCACCTGCGTCTTGGCGACATTTGCTGCTATCTCCCAAACCATTGTAGAACCTCTGTGGGGAACAGGAACAATAATTATTGCATACATAAGAAAATTCTTGAAATATTCAGACTGGAAATTATGGCTCTTTTATGTTGCTTGTTTCTTGATTGCTTAAACACATTTAAATATTGTTTCACATGTCTTTTTGTTCGAAATGTTCAGTTTCGGTGCTTATTTTATTTGTTAACTTGAAGATAATGCACTTTTGAAATGAAATTGACGCAACTTTCCTTCCGTTAGAGAAATTTTCTGATGGCAATTGGGAATTTTGTTATTTTTCCTCAAAAAGGGAAAGTACCTTTTACGGGTACATTATAAAGAAGGAAAAACAATTGCTGGCTGAATGACATTGTCTTAAAATCTGTCCCACATCAGATGTATATTTAATCATTGTATATTGATGTTGTTGGTAATTGACAAGAGAGATAAAGATGATGACCTACCAAGATTTGACTTTAAATGAGACCTTAAAGCTACACCAAACTGTCCTAGTAAGGTTAATATTCGAGCACTAGCTAAATGCCTGTCGACAACATGTCAAGAACAGACTCAACAAGTCTTTGTCAGAAACACAATTGCCCCCTAATGTGCGGCTTTGATTTTTTTTCTTTTTTTACCTTTGACCTTGAAGGATGACCTTGACCTTTCACCACTCAAAATGTGCAGCTGCATGAGATACACATGCATGCCGAATATCAAGTTGCTATGATCAATATTGCAAAAGTAATGACCAAACTTTAACCTAGGTTAAAGTTTTTGGTTAAAGTTTTGAACAGACAGACAGAATGACAGACAGACAGACAGGCCAAAAACAATATTTCCCCTTTTTTAAAAAGGGGGCATAAAAATGATCGTAATTATTTAACACGCTAAACCATGCACTTTTTGACCTTCGACCTTTAGTGTGTGACATTGACCAAGAAGTGATACACCTTTTCCACTAAGTGAACAATTTTGGTACATATTTTGGTATATATTTTGAAATATATTTTTGAATTGCATGATGAATGATGAAGATAAAGGCTGGAAAAGCTGTTTTATGGCAAACATTTGAGTCGTGTTCTGAGAAAACTGGGCAAAATGCATGTGCGTAAAGTGTCGTCCCAGATTAGCTTGTGCAGTCCGCACAGATTAATCCGGGACGACACTTTCCGCCTAAACTGGATTTTTGCCAAGAAGAGACATCATTCAAACGAAAAATTCCATAAAAGCGGAAATTTTCGTCCCTGATTAGCCTGTGCGAACTGCACAGGCTTATCTGGGACGACACTTTACGCACAAGCATTTTGCCCAGTTTTCTCAGAACACGACACTTTTAACCTTCGACCTGTATGTGTGACCTTGACCTTTGAGGTAGGGAGACGGTTGTTACAAATGACATGCAGTCTCATAATGAAGAACCTTTGCGTTAAATTATTTTATTGTAATATGCATGATGAATGTTGCAGTCCAGACAAGCTGTTTTATGGTCAAATTTAGCTTTTGACCTTTATGTTTTACCTAATTGGCCTTCAAATGGATTTTCCCTGTGACACATCATCTTATCATGGTGGTAAGGTATCATAAAATTGCATTATGAATGGTAAATTTCTACTCAAGACAATCCATATATATAATATAGCTCAATTTGACTATCTCTTTGATCTCTAGTTGTGACCTTGATCTTTGAGGTAGGGAGACGGGTGTAAAATGCTACACGCCGTCCCCTTATGGTAGTCATTTGTGGTATTTTTTATTTGCATCATGAATGGAAAAGTTCCAGTCTGGACAAGCCGTTTTATAGCCAAATTTCATCACTGATCTCTAGGTGTGACCTTGATCTTCGAAGAAGGGAAAAAACTTTAGGATGAATGACAAGCCATTTTATGTCCAAAGTTGACCTTTGAGTGTGACCTTGATCTTTGAGGTAGAGAGACAGGTGTCACAAGTTGTCTCATGATTGTGAACATTTGTTGTAAGTTAGTCTAAAATTGCCTGATGAATGACAAAGTTACAGTTAGGACAAGCTCGAATGAACAAACACAAACAGGCAAGCACATACACACGGCCACTTCACCTGTTACAATGAGCTGTCTTCAAATGGGTCTGACAAAAATGAAGTATTAATCTTTTATATTGTCTTTTTGAACTATTTCATGACCGCATGGGCAAAAACTCTAGGGTATGAAAAACAACCAAGAAATATTTGGATTGTTTTCAAATCTTTTGCTCATAATAACAGTCTGTGAAAATTTGGTCGATGAGTGGATGAAAATTCAAAAGTGTTTTTTTTACACCCTTTTGGGAATAAGGCCGGGTACCTCTGGATTTGGAAAAATCACATCATTTAGACTTGAAATGGGAAATTGTTGTTGTCGTTTTTTTGCAAACTTATACTTCAAAATTGAAAAAAAGTATTTTAAATATTATATTTTCTATGGTTCAAACAATAGAGCTTGAAAGGGAATTTAACTTAATGTAAACTTAACTTTATTTACATTTTTTTAATATTTTTACTTTCAACCTTCCATTGGGAATTTTAGGAAGTCATTTGGGAAAAATATCTAATTTGTGACATTGGGAATGGGGCCGAATAACGGCCTAAAATTTGACAAAAAAAATAAAATTACACTGGCTACATACTTTCAAGGATTCCTTGCTGAGAACATAGCCTGCGCCGCCTGACATGTAACCATTCTTGACATATGGTTTGAATTCACGGCCAAAGTAGACTGGTTTAGTTGAATTCTTATCCTCGAGTAAATACCTACAAAGCGAAACTATAAAATGTGTTCCGGTAAACAAACATATACATGTAAACAATTAAAGTAAACAAGAATAACAATTAAAATGTAAATGAAATTAAAAAAATATTAACACTTCTTTTTTTGAAATTGCTTCAATTATAAAACGTTTGTAATGCTTTATAATTTTATCAATTTCTAACGATTATTAATCGTAAACCAAAATGTATTTTCAGTATGAGCATATGTCGTTAGTTTTATTTCGCTCACTGATGCACATGGTTCATTAATTTTTTGACACTGTGTCAGTGACATATATTTCGCAAATTGTCATTTTGACAAACTGAGAACAGGTCCGTTTAATGTAATTCACTAGATTTTTATTTCTATTTTAGTTTTCTACAATCTCATGTATAGATTATATATAGTTCTCTACCAGGGCTTTTTTTACTTCTAAGAGAATGGCCGTTTTTCACAAATTTGAGAAATTTGTGACTCAAATTTTCACAATTTACAGAAGTTTGCGACTCAAATTTTCACAATTTAAAAAAATGTTTCAGACTCATTTTCCCTCAGTTTTGAAAGTTTGCGACTAATTTTTCACACTTTGGAGACATTTGTGACTCATTTATTCGAAAAATCAGGGGGCCAAAGCCGCCTAAAAAAGATGGGAAAAAAAGCGATGTCTACTATCAGCAAACATGCAGCAAATGTATGCACAAACACACAAAAGATTACCGTAGGTTTTCAACAATCACATAAGTATCGTCATCAGATTTCAAAAACCAATCCGCCTTATCATAGTAGTTTTCATAAACATGCTTGAAGGCTAATTTTGTTTTCGCCCAAAGTGTCTCCCTGCTTTCCTTGACTTGCAGAACGACTGTAGGCAGTGATGAATCAGCGCTGGAGCTAATAAACACTGAAATAGAAATCAACAATTTGCTTTATATCTTATATTTTATATTTTACAGCCTGTGCGTTTTGGATTGGACAAAAAATAGCGCGATAAACCATGAAATTGGGAAAAATGAAACATTATAAATAGGATTATAAATACATGTAACAGTATTGCCATTGATTATACAAATGTACGTGCATGTTTAAATGCATATACAAATGTATATTATAAAGTGAAACATTATTATATCACTGCATAATAAACTCAATAAACAAATTATTGAGTTTATTGGAAAAGTTGTGAATCTCTTTTGGGAAATTTTGGTAAGATTTTTTGGAAAAAATGTCACTTTTTGAAATTGGGAAACAGCCTGTAATAGGCTGTAATTTTGGACAAAAAACAATCACTGATTTAATTGTGGTAGAAAATCAGGTATCTGGACATTGATTCCTAATGATAGGGCCTTGTGCCCTCAATAACTTGTGGTAATTAAGCAATTTACATTATTTACCACTTATCATAATGTACTGAATTTATTTATCAACCCAATGCCTAAAATATAAAATTATTAAAAATGTATTTGATTTCCTTCTCATTTCACTTAAAACTGGCAATGTTGCCCTTCAAAATTAGTTTTGACTGAGTCAAACATACTTGCTATAACTTTTGGATAAAATATACAAAATTCAAAATAAGTATGATTGCGCAATTAAACAAGAATGTATGACATTTTTCAGAACAATGATCATTATTAGAATGTTCCTTATCAATACAAAAATCATCTTTGTACTATTCCACAAATTAGCACATTTGGCATACTGGTATATTTTTTTCTTTTGCAAATATGTTAATGGAATAAATTATATATGAAAAGCAAAATAATGCCCTTCCCATCCTTAAGAATAGGCAGTTGAAGGGGTAAAAAAAGCAGTTTATGACCTGTGTTTGATAGGTAAAAAGGATGAAAACGTAGTGAAAATATACTTCTATGAGACCAAAAAATGAGACAAAAATGTCAATAATTTTTTCTAAAAAATGTAAAAAACATCAGCCACTTATTTTATATCATACTATGATACAGTAACAAGTCACTTACAAAGTATATTGCAACGTTTTCCCCAGGTTGCTTTCACATGCTGGGCTTTTGAAGCATGATTCGATGGATTGGTCATGACCCAGCAAAGCACCCGCACCTTGTCATGCAAGATTCTAGCTACCTCATTGGACTCCACTGAAACAGAAACATGAAATAATTTACTTGATATTTGAGCCTCACTTTGTGAAAAAGGGGTTAAATGCATATTCGTAAAGTGTTGTTCCAGATTAGCCTGTGCATTCAGCACAGGCTAATCATGGACGACACTTTCTGCCTATACTGGATTTTCACTAAGATAATATACTACGTAACCAAAAAATCATGACTTTTTCTTCATTTATCCTGACTTCTCCCTAATCCTAGTCAAAAGAAATGTGACTTCTCCCTAAAATTTGACTTAAGGCCGACCCCTGTAAGAGGGGATTTCATTGTAAAAAAAATAACAAAAGAAGCCAAAAGTGTTGTTCATGATTAGCCTGTTCACACTGCACAGGCTAATCTGGGACGAGACTTTACGCACATGCATTAAAGCCCTTTTTCACTGAGCGAGGTCCATTTGTATGTGGATGGGAGTGTAATTATTTACCACCAGCATTTAGACACTAGAATGCTAGGAGTTATTTTTACTTGACTGGAAACTCAAACCATCAATTGGGACTTTTACCCTTGGAAATATGACTGAATAATGGCTTAAAAAAGCAAAAACTAAAACAAAGCCCTGTACAGTAAACATACATTTCGTCTTCTGAATATAATAAGTCATGTAACTGACATTTTTATACATTTGATGTGAGTCATATATGTTTTTTAGACGGACCGCACCTTTGTGACTATGAGCCATTTCATCATTCCAACTCAGCTTTCTTGATGGAGTGCCTTCTGATGAAAGTTGCTCATGATCAAATGCAGAATATGGAACGTAACCAGACGACGTTTGTCGCAGAATTGGCACAGGGAACGACGAAGATGTCGACACAGTCAAATAAAAATATGCCATCATGGAACCAAAACACACTCCGATGACGAATATAACCGAGACGGATTTCGTAATGCCAACATGACCGTTAGCAGCCATTATGGTTTCAGCATGTAAAACGTTTGTTTTGCCAATTATTTCGTGTGTTTAAATGCTATGGCATTGTGATTGCCAATATAAAATCGTCAATGTAAACAACTATCTAAAAGTGGAATGGGAATCTTGACAGATGTCATACTTCTTTATGAAGAGCTCAAACGCCACGTAATTCAGTAATTGACCGTAAGAAAATTAATGAGAAATAGTTTATTTGGCTACACTACACCAACTTAAAAAAACTTTTCGGATTTCATTAAGCAAACCACTTGTACCGGACTTTCAAAAATATGCGCACGTAACCGGAAGCATAATACGAAATGTATGTCATGTTTGAGCCTCGTAATTCTCTTTATTAAAGCTTCTCGGAGGAAAATTATTGCGATTTAATAAAAATGGATCCAGCTTAAAGACTAATTGCATAAACATGTAATTTTATATATAGCATACTCTATACACCAGTAACCAGTTCCGAAGTCTGATTGGTGTGTAGAATACCGAAATCCCCGTAATTGCCGAAATCCCCCGAAATCCCCATTAATATTAAGTATTTATCAAAATAATGCGGATATTAAGATAGAATCTACACACCCAAGTCTGATAGGCTCGTGGGACGGGCAGGATTGCAGATGTTCTTGATGTTGTACCTTGTATGGCGAGTATTATTGTTCTTGTTATTTGTTTCTGCCTGTTTTACCCTCAGTTGCTCTTTTCTGCATGTTATATTATTTTGTGCATGAAATTTTTGTTTGTTTACATATAAATGGCAGTTTCCAGTGTACATTTTTTATCATGTCGGGTTAGACCCATCTAAGAGCTTGGTCCGAACCAGAGAGGCCGTTGATTTTCCCTCTTTAATTTTAGGATTAAAGGGCGAGTTTCAAGGTCAATGATGATCCAGGCCACCATCACTTTTATAGAGACGGGGGTGTGGAGATCCCCGGGCACCCTGAAAGTCTTTGGCAACATTGGCGACCGGGGAGGCGCCGTTGGTTGACTCCTTCGACCTTGGTGGGTCTGGACGCGGCTTCTCTGGGTCGGACTCCTCCCGGATGGTATTCATGTCAGATGTGCATCAGATGTTTAATATAACTTTATGTACCATTTGAAATAACTCATTATGCTTGTGTTTGTGTGAGGTAGCTTCTGCTCAGTTTCTTTCAAATCTGATTTGAGGGGATACTTGTTTTCTTAAGACATTTTTTGATTGTCACACTTTTGTGTCAATATTCATTGTCAGACTGTTACCTTATTTTTCTTATAACAGCTCTTAGACCCAGGTCAAGATCAGCAACTGCAGCGGAATTTTTATTCTTATAAGTTATCTTTAAAGCCGGCCGAGTTGATATTTCTCACAACAATTTGGTTTTCTCAACTGTACGGAATCCGGATAGTGCCATATATAATCTCGCGTTTCTTTCATCAAGGGCGACAAACGATACACGATATTTTGCGTCAGACACATTCTAAAGCTTAACTCTTCCATACTGATTTTCGCAAAAATTGTGCCAAAAAATGCCAAAAGCATAAGAAATACGAAACCTAATCGTGTACATAACGACATTCTCAAGACTATTATTAACCTGTGACGTATGCACGCTTTGGGTCACGTGAGCGCCAATTTCACGTGATATCCGAATCCGCGCTTTTAAAAACAAAGAAAAACTACTAAATAACACGGTTTGTCCATGGCAAATGGCGTTGTAAACAATGATGCAATGTTCACGTGGTTTTACATGTGACCCGCGCGTGTTTAAATTTAGATCATTTCTGTCCATGGACAAAAATTGAAAAGCCCTATCTTTGAACTGAATTTGGGCATTTCTTGATCGATTTGAACAAATGTTTTGCACATCTGACATGAATACCATCACATTTTGACTCAGAATCACCTTTTTTGCGACACATAACAAAAATGGGAAAATATACCAACATCAACTCGGCCGGCTTTAAGTTATCTTTAATATATTTCTATGATCTTAACTGTCTAAATATTATAATTTTATCACATGCCATGGTTCTTTCGTTTTAACGTGTTAGCCTAATCATGTTTATTGTATCCAGGTTAATTTAATAATTTATTTATCATAATTGCTCTCAACTCTAGGATGAAAACCTTTGATTATATAATGTAAATGTCATGTAATGTTCAATTGTCTATGTGTTATACGTATGTTGTTATATTGTGTCGGTCAATAGCGATACATCGCTAATGTTATACTTGTTTTGTAAGAACCGACTTTTAAATAAAATTTGTATTTGTATACACATTCAGTTCCATTCAACGTGAACAATGATTCTATCGAGTGATAAACCAGTTCAGAATTCGTTTTCCACAACCACAAACAATATACGATTGATTTTGTAAATCGTCCATCTATTCAACGATTGAACTGAATTGAAAAGCAATCGATATGTAATATAATGTCTGACAATTGAATGCGCCGGTTTATGAGGCATTTCAAAATTCCATTCACACGTTGTTGTATTTTTGCGGCATTAGAAGCGACGTAGAAATTACATGCAGACATAAACGTCGAGTTTTAATGTTTACAGTGATATCTACACAGAATACATGCTTAAAACGTAACAAGAACAATGTATAATAAACTTTCAGTGAACCTAATTCCGATGACGGTGATACTAATGATTATTAGCAGGACATGCAAAGTTGGTAAGTATCGTTAATATAATCGAACATATTAAAGAATCATGTACATAAAGCCAAATATATTTCAATAAACATGTTAGTTAATATATCTTTGATGATGCTCATAGAAATTAATATTTAGCAATATCGTATATTAGATATCTTGTATACATACTTTTTAAGGGCCCTGAGAACCCTTGGGTGCTCACCTGCGTTCCAGTTATTAGCATTTGAAAATCTTACGGATATGTAGATATGTAACTATGTGTATAAGTAAAATGGAGATAGTGTTTTCGCTAGTATTGGAATTCCGGGCATGACATCTCTGCTCCAGGACCAACAATATCCTTTTTAAACACGTATTATAAAATCTCCGTAAATAAGCTTATATTATACTAAAGATTTCACCGTTTCCGTTGGCGTAAAAGTGTGTTTTTTTGTAAGCGGCGCGAAACCGTTTGGAACTCGATCGAGATATAATTGATATTTTTTTTACCAAACTGTATGCTGATTTTGCTAATAATATGAAATTTAAAGTATTCGCTATGTTTTGTAACCTTAACCTTAACCTTAACCTATTGACATAGATTTGGATCACTCGTGACCCACTTTTGAACTTAACCGCGAACCAAAACAAAACAACACAACTAAACCCAGGCATAACAACCCATCCACAACGCAACAAAACACCCTATCCACAGCGAACCAAAAATCACAATCTACAACGAAAAAAAAACACCCACCTTCAACGCAACAAAACATAACCCAATCCAAAATTAGAACAACCCATCCACAACAAAATCCAAAACAATTCCACTACAAAGCAAAGTTACACAAAAAAACAACCACCTTCAACGTAACAAAACATTACCCAATCCAAAATTTAAACAACCCAACCACAACGCAACACACCACAATCCAAAACAATTCCACTACAAAGCAAAATAGCACAATTCAAAACCAACCAACCACAACGCAACACAACACAATCTTACACAATCACAGCGCAAGACAGCCCAATCCCGAACAACCCAACCCAAAATGCCAAAAGAAAAAAACAAAACAAAATACCACTCCCACGACGAAACGCAACACAATTAAAACATGTCAACAAGAACGCATCACAACACAATTCAAACAACACAACCACAACGCAACACATCCCTACTAATCAGCACATACAAATCCAATACTGTTTTCAGTGACGGCAATCGATTGTTACGTTTGCACGTCGGATGAGGGCAACTATGGGGCGATTGTCAACGAAGAGAAACTGATTCTAGAGCAGAAGGTCGCTTCCGGATGCCAGTCATGCGTCAAAGAGTTCAACTCGCTAGGGACAGGTGGGTATCTACCCAAAGGTCCGTGAAAATGTGCGCATGTCGTTTGTGTAATGTTATCAAAGCGCTGAGGGAATTTGTGTAGGCGCAATAACGACAATGACCACACTGTATACGTTAAAGGCTTTCGAGGTTGCTGTTTCAAATACACATCCCATCACATCGCCTATATCGACAGTTTTGCTTAAAATCAAAAGTTGTATCGAGTTTATTCGTATGTTCACTGGAAGGTAAATTTGAATAATTCATTTAAATACGACTAAAATTAAGTATGACATTGAGAAATGTGTGGCAACGACCCTGTACCAAGCGGGCTGTTAAGGGTAAATTTCAATATTCCAGTTTGTTAGGTCGCCGTTGTATGGAGGATAGTGTGTCAACCTAGCGATCAGGAGGTCATGGGTTCGATCCCCGCAGTGGGAGCGTTCTTAAGATTCCTAAAAGAACTGGTTCTACCCAGGAAACGGACTAGAGAGAGTTTCAATACGCGTTAGGCTATCGATGCATTCGTTTTAAAATAAATAGGTCAAAAATAAAATAAATAATTCTAGTTTGGAGCGCTGTGTCCCGAAGCTGCGGTCAAGATCCCGCGAACGCGTGTACGGACATCCTCGGCTACGGACGCTGCACATGCACCACGACGTTCTGTAACCATGGCTCCCACAACACACCGTCCCGCAACTTAATGGTTGCGCTAGCATCGCTTTCTGTGATTTTCTCTTTGACTCGCTCGTCAACATGAGAGAGATGAATGAAAAAACGACATTATAAATAATTAGACTTCATAAATGCCAGATGAAAACAAGAAATAAAACAAAAAAGAATATTGAGAACACACACACATACACACGAACGCATTCACGCGCGCACATGCACTCACGCGCACGCATGGACTTACCCACCCCACACACACTCACACACTCAAACCACATCACACAAACACGCATGTTCTTGTCAGTAATTAAAGTTTCTGTACAATGCTTTTGTTGCTGGATACTTGCATTTAAAATAAAATAATTTGTATAATTCATTTTGTATGTTTGTGTAAAAGCTATTTCATTTAATAAACCAGTTCCGTGTAGTGTAGTGTATTATATTGTATTGCATTGCATTCCACTGTGTAGTGTGTATTGTGTATTTTGTATTGTATTGTGTCAATGAAAATCCTTTCGTGAAACGTTTTCGGTGCGGATAATACTCAGCGGCAACAAACGCGTGAATGGACACAATATTGTGCAAAGCAGACTGAATAATAAATATAATAAAGTAACACGCATACAGTGAATTACAGCGCCTTGAAAGCGCTTCAAAACAACTCCGACATGAAAGAAACACCTGTAGTAAGATGATAAAGATAAATACAGCAAGAAAAGACCCTCCGAAAAACACAACATTATTGCACACTGTGCACAAATTGGTTACATGAGCATGGGTTACTGGGCAGGTATCTTTTAAACCCGGAAGCAGGTGGAAATAACAACAAATAAAACAAGAGGAGCAGCGAACATACCTCAGGCACAAAGGGCGGTGGGGCGATAAGAATGCTGCGTTGAAATGAACGCATCACCTTAAACGCTATGTCGGAATTTCAATTATAAATTAATTGTGATAGGCACTTGATGAGTAAAACGAAATCATCTCAAAATTAACAAAAAGCATAGTATGTCTAGTCGGATGTTTAAAGAATGAGGTAAAAAACGGTTCAGTTAATCAATGTTATTTAAGCACGGGAAGGATGGCGTAAAAGTCAAGTAACAAACTCGTTAAAATAGCGTGCCTGACTGGATTGTTGTATGACCAATATTCCAGTGACTTTTAAATGGTGGTAATTATTGGGACTGTGTGTGATCTAAATACCCGTCGTGAATTTTAGAACGTCACTTGGAACTAAATGTGCGATTGAAAAACAAGTACGAATGATTTGTCAGGATCGTATTTCAATGGTAAATGACCGCACATTACCGCTTAATTCGATGATGATATTAATTATACGTGTATTATGACGACTATAATATGCTGGAATCAAATTATGAATTAAAGTCGTGATATGGGATTGTATTGCACGCCTTAATGAGGTAATAAACGGTTCATTTAACCAGTGTTTATTTTAATACGGGAATGAGAGCTTTACAATATACCAAACAAACAAACCCTTTGCGTGCTGGGAAATTTGTCGTCTGCTAAAATGGCGTCTGCTGAATTTCTAAAATTAGCATTTTCTTCGATTTATTTTTAAAGAATACTATCAGAATAGCAAACAGTTTGGATCCAGATGAGACGCCACGTTCTGTGGCGTCTCATCTTGATACAAACTGTTTGCAAAGGCCTTCAAAATTCGGTTCCAGCACTGAAAGGGTTAAACAGCTGGCCTGACTAGATTTGTTTGTATTAACAACATGACAGTGACTTATAACTGGGTGTTAACTATTCTGATAATGCGTGATTTAAATACAGGGCGTAAATTTCAGAACGTCACATTGAACTAAATGTGTGATTGAAAAACAAGAACGAGGACATCACGAGTGAACAGTCGTGGCTCGTGTTTCAATGGTAGATGACAGCACATGACCCTTTGCTTCGACGGGAATATTAATTATGCTTGCATTATGACGACAATAATATATGCTGGAATCAAATTATGAATTAAAGTCGTGATATGGGATTGTGTTACATGTCATGCAGAGTACAAGGAATTGTGTCGAAAGCTTCATTGGAATTGTCATAGCATGGAGGTAATCTACGAACACAAAACAACGGTGTCATGATAAGTTCAATGAATGTTTCCTGATTGCATTAAACACGCTTCAAATTGCGCCATTTAGTCGTGATATGAGATTAAATTACGTGCCATACATAACATCAGGAAATGTTACGAAAGCTTTTTTGATTTTTTATTGCACGAATGTAATCTACGAACTCTAAACAACGGGGTCATGCTAAGTTCAGTGAATATTTCCTGATTGCATTAAACACCCTGCTTATTACGTCATTAAGTCGTGATTGTATTAAATATCATGCATAATACGAGTAATTGTGACAAAGCTTTTTTTGGAATTGTCATGGAATCGTCATAGCATGGAGGTAATCTTTGAACACAAAACAACGGTGTCATGATAAGTCCAGTAAATGTTTCGTGATTTCATTAAACACTCTTCTAATTGCGACATTGGCCGACTAGTGAGTTTCTGAAACACATTTTTGTCCACAAAATCTATTCAGTATATCAAACATTTTTCAGTTACTTAGTTATCGGTAACAACTTTAAAAATCCAAGTTTCTGACGTTGCATAGATATTTACGCTTATCACATAATGTGAAATGTCAAAACCTGGGTAGCTTCCATAAAGCCAGTTATAAGGAACTAAATGTGATAAAGATGACGTGACAACTCTCACTAAACTGATGATGTCTGCATAATAATGGGACCTGTTGGATACCCTATCGACACCGACCGAACTCGCTGTTACACTTGCAGATGCGATTTTCAAACCGATTGCTAACTGTCATGAAATTTGGTTCGATCAAGGGTCTTTACACTGAGTGGACAGTTCTTGGCCGTTAGATCGAGTCACTTTTGAACCTAATGGCACTTTTTACTTGAAAAAGCGCAGATTCTTTGGGAAACAAGTTTTCAGACTCCGCTGAAGGCAATACGCGCTTTACACAGCATACACAGTATTCACAGCGACGCTAAATTGTGATGTGAACTGACTATGGATAGCCACTCTACACATACATACACATTTTTAACATGCATGCCCTTAATTATGCATGTTCAGTATTGGCATCAGTTTAATATGTAAGCATATTGTTGCTCCTTTTCTCCACACGTTAAAATACGATTGTTATATTGCTCACTGATGATTATCCAGTTGTAAACATTTTGGTATGTAAAATCTTTTATTTCTATATAAATGTGTACATATACATACAAAGTGGTTTTATCTTGAACATAGAACATTGATGTAAATGTCGTTTGATCTATAACAGCGCAAATTGTTTGATATTTGTGAAAGCTTCATTGAAAATGAACTTTGCTCTTTTTAAATACAACGATACAGTCATTTTGTTCTATTTTACGTAGCTTCCATTTCAGTTGTATTTTGTATTTCTTTTTCCATTTTGTACCATCGGTGAGCTAAGTTTTAATCATCGAAAGCAATAACACAAAGGAAAACCGCAGTAAACTTCATGTTGCACTATACTTAAGATGCAATATAATTATATTATTGATTCCAGGTGACATTGGAGAAGGGAAACGGTGGCATTATACTATACATACGGTCACTACCACTCGGAGTTTGAATAAACATTCGCGGCTTGATATGCAATTTTCACCAAGACTCACGCCGTACCGACATTACAATGTCGCGAGTAGGATGTTAATTCATTTGTACGCGAAGCTTACGAGGAAATACCGTATCGGATCGTGCAAGGTTTAACGATTGAAATACCGTCGTCATGGAAACCAGGTAAATGTATTGCCTTCTTGGTAGTGTTCACCATTCAGACGTGATTGTAATTATTGTTGGACACGTGTTTATGTCGACGTAGCCATTTTGTCGTAATCAATACGAAGGCGGGTATATTTCTAAAATCGGTTCCGCTGTTTCTCATGGTTTGGTTCACTCGTTTGGATGACATGCGAACAAGTAATGTAAATTACGGATAATGCAATAGGTACATAGATTTATATATACGTAACTCTTTGTTTTCGGTTGTACGGAAAAATTGGCATGTATATGGCAATTTAAAATTCGCATTAAAAACAATATACCAATCATTATAAAATGCCAGAACATGGCTTGTTTGTAAAACGCGTTATATCAGAGTTGTGTTTCTGAGAACTATTTTTCTTCGTACTGGGAACTATTTTCTACAAGTAATAAGAAACATGTGTTGTTGTTAGAGGGATTTGTTTGTTGACGACAGTGGGACTTATATAATATCATTGCAACAGAAATAATTCGCAAAGCAATGACAAACGGTAGCCGCGTTACGTATGTTGCCGAAACTTCGACCAACAACAACAACAGCGCCGAAAACAGCACATTTTCAGTGTTCGAATCTGAGAATGAGACACCAACGGTGGTGTGGGTAGACTTGAGACTATTGAAAGCTGTTGTACTGTGCGTCGTCATAGTGATTCTGATCGCCATGACGTGTAGGTTCGTGTTCCGGTCGTTTTCGAGGTACGTCGATGACGGAAGCGACCGAAAGGACGAAGAGTGAGTAGACCAGTTGTTGTTGTTGATTAATTGGACTCGGTATGTAGTATACACAAAGCGAAAACCGTCCGATGCGAGTTTATAACGCGCTTCCCACTTAGGCGAACAGGGTTCAATCCCCACTCCCCCCATGTGAGTTTGGTTGGTGGTCACCATACCGGACAGATGGATTTTCCCCCGGGTACTCCGGCTTCTCCCGATATCACAAGACCACATCAAAATAGACTGCCTTTCAGTAAAACGATAATACACATGGACTTGTCATATGTATTCTAAATAAGTTCCAATTTCGTGAGTCTTAAAGTTAAGTATAAAGGAGTGCTGGAGCACACTACAGGTGATCACGTTATGCAGCCTGAAACATCGAAGGACTTTATAAACTTTAAAATACACATGCATTTACATGTGCGAGTGTATTTAAAGTTAACAAGCCTTGAACTGACGATACGACGATGAGCATGACCTTTGTAAGCCAATACGTAGAGAGGGAAAGATGTTCATGTTACATATTATTTATTTGAATCCCGACGGTTGTTAGAAAACACGGAAAAGAGGCAAAGCACAATGTTTTATACTTCACACATGTCCTACTAAAAACATACAGTGCAGTGACAAGAAATTACGACACAAATATGTGTTGTATGAATTAGCATATTTAATTAAAGACATGTATGTAAGTTAGATGCTATGTAAGATGAAATAGTACGTATACACTCTAAATATTTAACTATATGTTTGGATACATTTACTGCACTAGTAAACTGTGAGAGATCAAGAACGCTTTGTTCTTCGTAACAATAAAACTTATTTCTCAATTCAAACGAATTTTTAACGTTCATAATAAAAGATATGTTTCTTTATTTTTATGTTTTTGTTTACTTCAGTCACATTAATGTTTATATTTGGTATTGTAAATTATGTAAACGTTGTAACATATTCGTCATTATATTATTAAGAACGGCGTATAGTGTTTTCTTTAAATGATAATGTATTTGGAATCTAAATATAGTATGATGTACTACAATGTACTGTAAATGCACATTGCATACTGATGATGTACACCATGCGTTTTGTGCTTAACGTGACTACATATTATCTAAATTCGTTAGTATATGTACACGTTTATTAATAAACCTTGTATATTTATAAGACAAAACAAATACAGAATGAACAGGACGTCGTTTTGCATATCCCCTATGGTTTGTTCCCCAAAACAGTTGATTTCATATCTTGAATGTTTTGTTCTGTTTTAATCTCTTCGATATTATNAGAAATAAGCATATAGCGACACTGCTACTTAAATAAGCAAATATATGATACATCAGTATACAGCGACCCTGCTACTTACATACGCAACTACATGATAAACCAGCATAGAGCGATACTGCAACATAAATACGCAACTACATGAAAAACCAGCATAGAGCTATACTGCTACATAAATACCCAACTATATGATAAATCAGCATAGAACGACGCTGGTACTTAAATACGCAACTACATGATAAACCAGCATTTAGTAGCATTGCTACTTTATTACGCTTTTATATGATAAGCAAGCATAGAGGGAATATGTTACCTTAATTACCAACTCAGTGATATATCAATTAAAATGACACTGCTACATAAATTAAACCGCCTTTGAGCGCAGTTGCTACCTGAATAATTATGTTGCTGTATGATAAATTAACATAGAAGAAAAATTCAGTGAAACCTTGATCGTGAAAGTTACAAAAGGTAATAGTCATTCCGTGCGGCACACGGTATGTCGATGTGTAATCCCCATTGTTAAATACTACCTGTAACAATGCTACTAAAACAAATCGCGATATGTGCATGTAAAACAAACAAACACAGGAAACATACGATAAATTAGTTTAGGATATAAAGCCGTGGTCAGACGGAACAATAGTTATATACAAGTAGTTTTTTTAAACATTGCAACGTTGCGTGCAACAACGCTTAGTAACGCTCGATTGGCCATTTTCGGCTCAGACAGTACTAACAAAGTTCCCTGGGTACTCCTATAAGTATATTACAAAGTACTCGGAGTAGGGGAATTATACTAAAAAGTATCCTGGATGTCAGCGTATTTTCGTACCAGGGGTACTTTGTAGTATACTTAAATGTTCCTGGGGCACTTTAGGCAGTTTATGGGCATACAACGACCAATTAATCCTTCGTGACCATGAGCGCATGGTCACAAAAGAAAAAAATACCTTGGCAGTAAGGACATACAAAGGGCGCTTAGAACGCATTTTTTCACTTACTAGCTTATGTAGAGACGCAGAAAGAACGATTGCCTAAAAATCATGACTGAGGCCATGAGTTCTATCCCCATTGAGACTAGTGATTTTTTTATTTTAGATGCCTAGCCCGAGAGATAAGGGCCTCGGCATACAGCGGTCATGGGATGGATATTCTGTTTAAAAGATGAACAACGCAACCATTAAGGGATCCGGACATCATGCCAACAAAAGAGAATTGCCGTGTCGGAGAGCGTTTGGTATATACGATTCTTAGAGATTCCAAACACTCGTAACACACAAGAAACCGACTAGACTGATTGCCAAATGAGTGCCAACAAACCGTTGGACGCCAAAATCGGAGGTCGCTAGGGTGGTTGTTTTCAAAGACACAAAGTGGACATTCTACAAAAATGGTATTTATGAGACCAAATTGTATTTATACGAAAAGCATGTAATGTGTAGTATTTGAGCTTAACGGGACAAAAACAACATCATGAAGAAAATAATCTTACCTAGTATAATCATCTGGATAACTTCGAATCATCACGTGCGTCTGTCATCATGTCTGATAAAATGTCCTTTCGAAAATTGCATTGTTCTAATGGTCTCTTTAGATCACGGATTGATATATCATATCGTTCTTCAGATTATGCTGAAATAGTTTTACTTCAAATCACAGTCGGAATATCGCATGTTTTACTTCAAATCATATGGAAAACAGCGCATGTTTCGATCTGGTAGATCATTGTTCGCATAATAACTGATACAAAATACATTTAAGCACAGAAGAAAGATGACGTATGTCCATCTGGCACATCGTTGTTCGTATTATAGTTGATGCATTTTCCCTTTTCAATTACAGAGAACATCTGGCAAATTTCTTACTGTCAACAATGTAATATGACAAACTAGTATTACATGATCAATGTCCGTATTCACCAACCCATTCTTAGACTTAAGAATAAATAATAGACTTTGANTTACGACCACAACGGGCCGTTGTCGGTCCGCTATCGGTAAAATTAACCACAAGCTGCATATTTATCATTGACCATATTTATGTTTTGTGGTACGAATATAAACATTTTTTAATATTTCATTAAAAGTTTTGCATATAAAATGACTTTCTTGTAAATAACATATATCGGGCGGGGAAACGGATTAACCTCGGATATAAATCGGGCCGATTTGCCGATATACTCCCTACGAAGTTTCCGGGTTTAGGAGAGTGTTTAAAACACATTTTGGCACTTGATGAAACGATTCTAGACATTTCTTCAACATAGTTATTTTATAACCAAAATTCAACGTCGTATAGACGTCTTTTCCGACGTTGTTTAAACGTCGCCATTCTAACGTTGAATCAACGTTGTATTTTGGTTGCCGACGTCGCGACCGAAACTCAACCAATATTCGACGTCTATTCAACGTCGGGTGTTTGCTGGGCAGCATAGAGCTATACTGTTACATAAATACCCAACTATATGATAAATCAGCATAGAACGACGCTGGTACTTAAATACGCAACTACATGATGAACCAGCATTAAGTAGAATTGCTACTTTATTACGCTATTATATGATAAGCAAGCATAGAGGGAATATGTTACCTTAATTACCAACTCAGTGATATATCAATTAAAATGACGCTGCTACATAAATTAAACCACCTTTGAGCGCAGTTGCTACCTGAATAATTATGTTGCTGTATGATAAATTAACATAGAAGAAAAAATCAGTGAAACCTTGATCGTGAAAGTTACAAAAGGTAATAGTCATTCCGTGCGGCACACGGTATGTCGACGTGTAATCCCCCTTTTTAAATACTATTTGTAACAATGCTTCTAAAACAAATCGCGATATGTGCATGTAAAACAAACAAACAAAGGACACATACGATAAATTAGTTTAAGGATATAAAACCATAATCAGACCAAACAATAGTTATATACAAGTAGTTTTTTAAATATTGCAACGTTGCGTGCAACAACGCTTAGTTACGCTCGATTGGCCATTGTCGGCTAAGACAGTACTAACAAAGTTCCCTGGGTACTCCTATAAGTATATTACAAAGTACTCGGAGTAGGGAAATTATACTAAAAAGTATCCCGGATGTCAGCGTATTTTCGTACCAGGGGTACTTTGTAGTATACCTAAATGTACCCGGGGCACTTTAGGCAGGTTATGGGCATACAACGACCAATTAATCCTTAGCGACCATGAGCGAACCGTCACAAAAGAAAAAATACCTTGGCAGTAAGGACAAACAAGGGGCGCTTAGAACGCATTTCTTCACTTACTAGCTTATGTAGAGACGCAGAAAGAACGATTGCCTAAAAATCATGACTGAGGCCATGAGTTCTATCCCCATTGAGACTAGTGAATTTTTTATTTGAGATGCCTAGCCCGAGAGACAAGGGCCTCGGCATACAGCGGTCATGGGATGGATATGCTGTTTGAAAGATGAACAAGGCAGCAATTAAGGGATCCGGACATCATGCCAACAAAAGAGAATTGCCGTGTCGGAGAGCGTTTGGTATATACGGTTCTTAGAGATTCCAAACACTCGTACCACACAAGAAATCGACTAGACTGATTGCCAAATGAGTGCCAACAAACCATTGGACGCCGAAATCGGAGGTCGCTAGGGTGGTTGCTTTCAAAGACAGTCCGTTAGACACAAAGTGGACATTCTACAAAAAAGGGTATTTATAAGACCAAACTGTATTTATACGAAATGCGTGTTATGTGCAGTATTTGAGCTTAACGGGACAAAAGCAACATCAGGAAGAAAATCATTTTACCTAGTTTAATCATCTGGATAACTTCGAGTCATCACGTGCGTCTGTCATCATGTCTGATAAAATGTCCTTTTGAAAATTGCATTGTTCGAATGGTCTCTTTAGATCACGGATTGATATATCATATCGTTCTTCAGATTATGCTGATACAGTTTTACTTCAAATCACAGTCGGGATATCGCATGTTTTACTTCAAATCATATGGAAAACATCGCATGTTTCGATCTGTTAGATCATTGTTCGCATAATAACTGATACAAAATACATTTAAGCACAGAAGAAAGATGACGTATGTCCATCTGGCTCATCGTTGTTCGTATTATAGTTGATGCATTTCGTATAAATACNTATTTACTTTATGAAACATATAGAAGTACGTGGAAATGATTGCAAACATGTTGTGTTGTTTTTGTTGTGAAGGGAGAAAATAGTTGTACACAATAGATTGTAACACCAAGTACACACACAATATCACATGTTATGACTATATTTAAGACGCTCGACAGACGTTATTTGACTTCTAGTACTCATTTGCTATTTGTTATAATTAGTTTATCAAAAAACACAGACACGTTTGGCCCTTGAAATATTACAGTGACTTGTTGGAAAACATTAACCTTTTGATTTAGCTCGACAACATTGACGTTTCACTCGAGAACTCCAGTAGCAAAAAAATGAGGCATGGTTCCTATATTTGCACTCGGTTTTGTGTGTGCACGTTTTGCACATGTTAAATGAGGCAATAACAGTATACTAAGCGAGACTTGATTAAATTGATTAAAATCGCTTCAAGTGCGGAAACTTATGTATTATACGAAATGGTACGTGACTATATTCTTGCATTAAGAATTGTGTTTTTACGATTGGATTTTAACATTTACTAGTCTATGCGACTACATATCTAGCTTGTATAGATATCCATTTTAAATCTAAAGCCAAGAGTTTGTGCAAGATATCTTGTCCAACATGATATATGAATATGTACGGTGGCACAGATGTGAAAAGTGCATGTTTTTATATATATCGATCCCAAGACATAGAGTTACTGGTTCTCACGCCCTTGTAAGTAGTAAGAACGAGATAACTTACTCGTTGGAACGAGTTTGTAAGTCGTGAGAACCAGAAAGAAAGTCGTGGGACCTACTAAGTAAGTCTTAAAAACGACTTACTTAGTCGTGGAAATGTCATTGCTAACTCGTGGAAACCACTTAGTAACGACATGATAAGCTAATCAGATAACAAACGTTTGTTGGTGGTTATACAGGCTTTACGATGTGTCCTCCGTTTGGAGTATACTAATCTAGAGTTTAAAGTCATTGTATACTCTTGCAAATTCTACCATTCCGATGATTCTAGCGTTCATAATTTTCAGCAATACCGGTGTATAACAAAACGGTCAAAGAAAAAATGTATGGTCAATTTTCAAAACCACATATTTAACGGTGGCACACATGTGACATGGGCATGTTTTTTTCTGTGTCGTTACCTAAGTCACTCTTTCCCAATTCTTATTAAGCCGTGGGAGCTTCCACACATTAATCAACTTTAAGAAAGCTTTCGACCGCGAGTGGCATGATGACCTATGGCATGTTATGAGAGGATTCAACATTGACAAAGGGCTGGTGCAAGTTACCCAAGAGCTTTTCGCAAACGCCAGCGGCGCACTACTCACAATTGACAGCAGGGGGACTTCTTTATGATATCAGTGGGCGTCCATTAGAGATGTCTGCTCTCTCCCGTCCTATTTAACCTTTTCATTAAAAACAAATTCGGGAGACTCTTCATGACCACCACAACTCTATCTCAATCAGTGGAAGACCCATCTTGAACTTGATATTTGCTGATTACATTGACCGCATGGGTGGCAACAGCAGTGAACTTCAAGATCTCACCAAAATGACAGAGCAGGAGCATACGGAATGGAGGTCAGCAAGGAGAAGTCAAAGATCATGGTGAACAACACAACCAACGCCAGTGTAGACATCACCATGAACGGCGAGAAGCTTGAAGAAGTGACCAGCTTCAAGAACTTGGGAGCAACCCTGGCCAAGGATGGTTCCAGTACCGCTGAGGTCCGAATAAGAATTACCATGGCGACTGCAGCGATGGTCAGACGGAGCAGATTGTGGACAAGCAGTTCCATAAGCTTTCCCACCAAGTACAGGCTTTTCAAGTCCTTCGTAGTCTCCATCCTACTCTACGGCTGCGAGACCTGGACGATTCACGCGGACACAAAACGCAGGATACAGGCATTTGAACACAAATTTCTCCAAAGACTAACCACATCTCATATACGGAGCACAAGACCAACGAGTACATGTACGTTCGGAACATGACTGCAACACGTGTTGACCCACAAGAGCCCCTAATGGCGACTTTCAAACGGCTAAACTTGCTTGGTTTTGACACGTAACTATTCATTGTGCAATACTGTTCTTCAGGACACGTTAGAGGGATGTCGACGTCGAAGCCGTCAGAAAAAAAGCTGGATGGATAATGTCAAAGAGTGGACATCCCTTCCCGTGGATGAATCACTCTCAGCAGCACACAACAAACCTGACTTGATGAGGATTTATGTATCGTCGTCCCGCATTGCCCCCAACGGCCGGTCAAGGGAATGATGATGATGAATGAATACCCACGTGCGAGTTTCGCAAAGACGTCATCATCAACATCATCATCATCATCATCATCATCATCATCATCATCATCATCATCATCATCATCATCATCACCACCACCACCATCATTATCATCATCATCGCCACCACCACCATTATCATCATCATCATCGTCATCATCACCACCATCATCATTATCATCATCATCATCATCGTCATCGTCGTCATCATCATTGTCCTCGTCATCAGCATCATCATCATTGGCACTAGTCCGACTGGACAAATAGATCGAACAGTGCATTAGATTGTTAGTTTTGAGCCATGTAAGCTAACGTAGTGACAATCATGTATATGGCATTTGTGTTTTAAATATTAGAACATCAAGCACACCAATTGTTATCTTATCTTTTGTTACTTATTCTGGCACGACGTTATTCATGTTATGTATATGTACACTACTTACCAAAACAATATAGCTGTCAGTACATTTGATATACACAATAAAGTTAAATAATTGCGCTGATCTGACAATGAATATGTAGATTTGTAGGTATAAATAAATATGAATACAAAGGAAAATGATGATTGGGGACTTGTAAACTCAGTAATTGGTAACTTAAACGGTTCTCTCAAANATCTTCATCATCATCATCATCATCATCATCACCACCATCATCATCATCATCATCATCATCGTCGCCACCACCACCATTATCATCATCATCGTCATCATAACCACCATCATCATTATCATCATCATCATCATCATCATCGTCGTCATCATCATCGTCCTCGCCTTCAGCATCATCATCATTGGCACTAGTCCGACTGGACAAATAGATCGTACAGTGCATTAGATTGTTAGTTTTGAGCCATGTAAGCTAACGTAGTGACAATCATGTACATTACATTTGTGTTTAAATTATTAGAACATCAAGCACACCAATTGTTATCTTATCTTTTGTTACTTATTCTGGCACAACGTTATTCATGATATGTATATGTAAACTACTGACCAAAACAATATAGCTGTCAGTACATTTTATATACACAATGAAGTTAAAACATTGCGCTTATCTGACAATGAATATGTAGATTTGTAGGTATAAATAAATATGAATACATAGGGAAATGATGATTGGGGACTTGTAAACTCAGTAATTGGTAACTTAAACGGTTCTCTCAAATATCCAGTTACCAAAATGATTTCTATGGACCATTAGGTTTTTCTGTAATGCGTCTTTTGCATGTTCGTGGTCATTCTTCAGGGATCATTTCGCATACTTAATATATTATCGACTGACGAATTGGCACAACGTCGATAATCTGTCAAACGCGATGTATTGTGTTTCGTGCAAAATAGACCTGTATTTAGGCCGTTAATTTGAATGCAAACACAATCAAATACCAAACAGGTCAATACAAAGCATTCAGTTGTTAAACTGTTAAGCCCAAGTCTCATTATTGCCGGTGTAGCCCCGGTTCATCCCTGTTTAAAAGAGCCGGTCGACCGGCGACTACCGGGATGATCGGTGTTTTTTTTTTAGCGCGGTCACATATATTCCCGGTGCTGCCACGGTGCTGCCCCGGTTTACATCCCGGCAGAGTCCCGGTCAGCCCCGGTAGAAATACGGTTTATCCCGGTGACGACCCGGTGAGTCCCGGTCGTAGCCGGTAGTGCCCCGGTCGAGTCCCGGTCGTAGCCGGTAGCGTCCCGGTGGAGCCCCGGTGAAAGCCGATGGCGTCCCGGCAGAGCCCCGGTGACATTACAAGCCGGTGACGCCCCGGTTCATGCCGGAGGTATTGAACATTTTAATAGTTTGCCGGTGGAGCCCCGGTTGTCCCCAGTTCATCCCGGACGTTCCCGGTGGAGCCCCGGTTCATCCCGGTAGACCCCGGATCACGCACCGGGGCTCCACCGGCATCGCAAAATGTGATAGTGAGACTGGGCCTTTAAGTTACTGTTCATTGAAATGGGTATAGGTAAACTATTGATTGAATACACATGCCAATTTAAGCTAATAATAACTAAACTATTGATTTAAATGCTATATCAATATCGTAGTGATCAATTTAAACACTGCTTTAAATCTTGAATCTTGAGATTTCTTTGTAAGTTTTATTGTTGAAACGACGTTCCAGTTTAGCCAGCTTTTTGAGAGAGTTTTAAAGTTGTTTAAGCGTTGAAACTAGAGGTAAGATTTACGCAATTATTCTAATGTCAGTAAGGTATACTATTTATCTAACATTTATTTTTGGAACAGAATATAGCGTTCACTTTTAAAGAATATTAAAATTATATCGAAACTACAATTGCAATGTAACATAAAACGGTTTATTTCACTCTTGTGTTATTGTTATTTAAAAATATGTTTTTCAGTTTGACACTTGATCATACAAAACAATGTTTTATGATTTATAACCTTAAGATAGTGGGAGTCTAATGGATACTTTTCCAGAAACATAATTTGTTATTATTTCCACATTGTAAACTGTATATCACAACTTATTGCAAAATGTTAAAACTTTTTACCAGCCGGTTAGCTTTTTATAGTTTGTTGAATACACCTACCCCTTGACTCGGTTGGGCGTTTTCTATTAATTAACCCAATATCCAAAATGTATAGTTTTTGTAAATGGGATATACATGTATTTTTTAAAATAAACTTTATAAACGTACTCAACTGGATTGTGCTAGTAGATACAGCATGAGTTAAGTGTCATACAAAGCGAATTGTGCCTTCGCTCTCAATTTATATGTGCACTCATCTGGATAAAATGGTAAAAACGACAACAAATCGGTCAGTGACAAGAAACGTTAATAAAGTTAAATAAAAAACAATAATTTATTTCGTGTTTTAAAGCCACACAACTTATTTGGCATAGTAAATTTAAGTATAAATAAGAAACATATTTTATCTATGCCAATTAGAATATATCTGGTAGTTAAAAGGTAGAAATCCATCTTTTTGAGCTTTAAAACTTAAAAATAAACGCGTTTGTCGAAATGGACGTATACGTATAGAAATCCTACTTTCGTTTTTAAAAGCGGTACCGTTTGAAAAATAATAAATTACTTGCTAACTAGGCTATATTTAATTTTATCTGTGCCAATAAGAATATATCTGGTGGCTACAAGGTAGAAATCCGTCTTTTTGCGCTTTAAAATTAAAAAATAATCGCGTTTGTCGAAATTTACGTGTACGTATAGAAATCCAACTTTCGTTTTTAAAAGCGGTACCGTTTGAAAAATTATAAATTACTTGCTAACTAGGAGATATATTTAATTTTATTTATGCCAATTAGAATATATCTGGTGGCTACAAGGTAGAAATCCGTCTTTTTGCGCTTTAAAATTTAAAAATAATCGCGTTTGTCGAAATTAACGCATACGTATAGAAATCCGACTTTCGGTTTTTAAAGCGGTACCGTTTTAAAAATAATAAACTACTTGCTAGCTAGGCTATAGATTTAATGACAATTTTGCACACGTTCACATTGCATCTATATGTTTTGATTAACATTTACTTCATTTCAAGGTCAGAGGCTTTAAGTAGTATATCCGGACTTTGACGTAGATAACCAATCGTTTCCGAACGCATTCCGAATACGGCGATATCGACCGACTATTCCCGATCTCATAAGGTCCTTACTGCCATTATTAAGAACACACACGATTCTCCACATTCAACATCTTTCGACGACTATGGTGTTCACTCCATCTAGCTTTGTATAGGTTAGTAACTTAAAATAAATGTATTACAATTGACAAAACTTCGTCATAAAATGCAATTTAGGTATAATCTAACCTGTTGTTGCTGACGAAAGAATTGTTTGTGGTAAGATAAGTTCATACTTGATCAAAATCGTTACCAAGAAACCGTGTAACATATATTTTGGTTTGTTTTATTCGCCCGTTTTTGTTTCGTTAACTTGTGAAATTTTGCTTTAGACTTATGCTGTTTTCTTTTAGGTTAAAACTATATCTTCATATAACATGTGAGGCTGTTAGGGTTTCTAATAAAAATGGTGCTTTTTCCAATATTTTGTTGAGCACCAAACTGCGTAACCATAGGAACGCACATTTGTGTAAACCTAACAAAGTATTGAACACCTTAGTGCGTTGATTTTCGTTGTCAAAAAAATAAAATAAGAAAGGATTGCAGTGGAATATCATCTTGATCCTCATATGTAATGTTCCATCATATTTTTTCCGTCTCGTCACCACCATTCATATTAAGAGCAGTAGACATCGTCATCAAACATAATCAAACATCATCCAAAGGTTTGAAGATGCTAACATTTCAGTTTGAGAGAGGAAACCTTTTTAGTATTTCTTTTTTTTCAAGGGCCATAATTCTGAATAATTACAGGTGAACAGGCTACTTATCGAACTTGTCATAGATTGTATGCCCATCATCATCATCATCATCATCCTCATCATCATCCTCATCCTCATCATCATCATCATCCTCATCATCATCATCATCATAATCATGATCATGATCATGATCATGATCATCATCATCATCATCATCATCATCATCATCATCATCATCATCATCATCATCTTCCTCCTCATCCTCCTCCTCCTCCTCCTCCTCATCATCATCATCATCATCATCATTATCATCATCATTATCATCATCATCATCGTCATTATCATGATCATCATCATCATTGGCACTAGTCCGACTGGAAAAATTGATCGTTTAGTGCATTAGATTGTTAGTTTTGAGCCATGTAAACAAACGTAGTGACGATCATGTATATTTCATTTGTGTTTTACTTATAAGAACATCAAGCACACCAATTGTTATCTTATATTTTTGTTACGAATACTGGCACGATGTTATTCGTGTTATGTATATGTACAGTACTGACCAAAACAATAAAGCTGTCAGTACATTTATTATACAAAACAATATAGCTGTCAGTACATTTGATATACAACACAATATAGCTGTCAGTACATTTGATATACAAAATTAAGTTGAATAATTGCGCTGATCTGAAAATGAAAATATGTAGATTTTAGGTATAAATACATGTGAGTACAAAAGGAAATGATGATTGGGGACTTTTAAACTCAGTCATTAGTAACTTAAACGGTTCTCTCAAATATCCAGTTACCGATATGATTTCCATGGACCATTAGCTTTTTCTGTAATGCGTCTTTTGCATGTTCGTGATCATTCTTGAGGGATCATTTCGCATACTTAATACATTATCGAATGAAGAATTGGCACAACGTCGATAATCTGTCAAAGGCGATGTATTGTGTTTTGTGCGAAAAAAAGCTGTATTAAGGCCGTTACAATTCGACACCATTTCTTTACAATCCCTGCATGCTTATGTGACGGCCAACACAATCAAATACCGAACATATCAATACAAAGCATTCAGTTGTTAAACTGTTTAGTTACAGTTCATTGAAATGTGTATAGGTATGCTATTGATTGAATAAACATGTCAATTTAAGCTAATTATAACTAACCTATTGATTTAAATGCTATGTTTATATCGTAGAGATCATGTTAATCACTGCTTTAAATCTTGAGACTCCTTTGTTAGTTTTATTGTTGATTTTTTTTAATGTTCCAATTTAGGCAGCTTTTTGAAGGAGTTTAAAAGTTGTTTAAGCGTTGAAACTAGAGGTAAGATTTACGCAATTATTATAATTTCAGTTAGGTATACTATTTATCTAGCATTCATTTTTTTGAACAGAATATAACGTTCACTTTTAAAGAATATTAAAATTATATAAAAACTACAATTGCAATGTAGCATAAAACGCATTATTTCACTCTTGTGTTATTGATATTTAAAAAATATGTTTTTCAGTTTGACACTTGATCATACAAAACAATATTTTATGAGTTATAACCTTAAGGTAGTGGGACTCTACTGGGTACTTTTCCAGAAACACAATTTGCTTTTTTCTCTACATTGTAAATTGTAAATCACAACTTATTAAAAAATATAAAACGATTAGTATATATTTTGTTGGAGATGTAAGAGGAAAAATTCGTTTGTTTCTCTTAGGTCTAATTATTATCTGGTTTTTCACCGCAATATTCGTCTGAAAGTTCGAGTATCGTTGTTTTCAAGTATTTCAAGAGGCGGATGTCTGTTATCGGCCCAAAACATGCTAGTTAAGAGCAACACTTCAGTTTGAATTACACAAAGGAAACAGATGGTGTTTATGCTCGAGCATGTAAGAAAATATGCATAATAGATCCGGACTGTGACTGCGTTATAACGCTTGGTTTTGGAATCATTAAACATACAATTATTAGCAAGAAAAAGCACACCATAAACTTATTTCCAGCGTATGGTTGGTTTTAATCATACGTACGTGCCATCAGCGTTTCGAAACAACTTAACGGATATTATTGTTTATTTAAATTAAAAATTTATATCAGAACTCAAAGCATTGGTATTTTAAGGCGCCATGTCACGACTTATCACCAATGTCGTCTGCTTCGTCTTCGTCCTGATGACATCAGGTCACGTGAAAGGACAGACGCATAACGTGGCACAGCTGAACAAAAGACTGACGATCATCAAGAATTCCATCGATGACAGTATCGTCGACATCCGACTCGAGATCATGGAACTGAAGACGATCGTCGAGCAGATGGTGGTCGGTCAGAGGAACGCTAGCGATGGGTCCATTATTGGTAAGGAAGTTACAGCAGAGAAATATTAATAATAGTTTAAGAATATGGAATGTATTTTATTGACACGTGCTTCCTTACGGACGAGGGTCCTGTTTTACCAAAGATCTCAAGACAAATAACTAGTTTCGATAGAGTTTTGTAGCTTCAAAATATAAAAGAGTACGGATAACATGTCAGATATACATAAGAAGATAATACAGAATATACCGCTACCGAACTGATTAACTTATCTCAAGTAATCATAGATGTTTGTGCCAAACGTATTTAGATAATTACGTAATTAACAACTTTCATTTGATGGTTTATTTAACGTGCTCCAAAACTGCTCAGCCTTACTTGAACTGGTTATGACTCGTCAATGAAGATTCTTAAATGTAGAATGTTTCCCAAACATACTATGTAATGGTATAGAAATACATGCATTGTAATTACTTAATAAGACTGAGATCGACATGGGTTGATGAAAACACTGTTTTACTATCTGAATAACCAAACTCGAGAAGAATAATAGAACATGCTATAATACAAGTTCATAAAAGAACAAATATACTTAGCCTCTTTTCCTGTATGTTCGGCCAATTAAGAGTTAACCTGACTGTTATACTGAATAAAAATAATGTCAACACGTGTGAGACATTTGATAATTTTTTTATAACTTAACAACACAATAAGGGCAGAACAGTTTACTTATCGATATTTCCTTAGTAACAGGTCAATTCTAGGAAGGCATCATAGCAACCCTGATTTGTTCTATTCTATCCTATCAATATGTGCAGTCAAAAATATGATGGGAAAGCACTAGACGTTCCGAATAAGGTTGATATAAATCATTAAATAAATATTCGCTTGTACTAATAAACAACACAAATAACCATTATTATTATTCCTTTGACCTGTCTTGCCCTTGGGGAAATGAGGGACGACGACACAGAGATCCTCCGCCAGTCATGTCTGTTGTTGCCTGCTTAGAGTACATCATACATAGGGTAGGACGTCGACTCTTTCACATTGTTCATCCAGCTTTTACTTCTAACGGCTTAAAAGGCGACCTCACTCTAACGTGCTCTGGAGCACAGTTTTGCACAGACAGTCTTTTCTGGTGACATTCCAAACCAGCTCTCGTCGTTTGACCGTCTGCAGAATGGGCCCTTGTGGACCAACAAGTTATGCTGTCATGTTTAGGACGTACTCGTTCGTCCTGTGCTCCATGTAGGAGATGAGGAGCAGTCTTCGGAGACACTTGTGTTTAAAGGCCTGCATACTGCGTTCTGTCTTCGCGTTAAGAATGCAGGTCTTGCAGGGGTACAGTAGGATGACAACAGTACTACGAGGGACTTGTAGAGAGTGTACTTTGTAGGGAATCTGATGAAGTTGCTTGTTCAAAACGTGCTCAGTCTGTCCATCGCTGCGTCGCCATGGCAATTCTCATTCGAACCTCAACGGTACTTGATAAGGGTTGCAAACAAGAACTTGAAGCTAGTCACTTCTTCCAGCTTCTAGCCGTTCATGGTGATGTCTGAACTGATTTTGGTCGTGCTGTTCACAATGATCTTTGACTTATCCGTGCTGCCCTCCGTTACGTATGCTCCTGCTCGATCATATAGCCTATTGGTGAGGTCTTGGAGTTCACTTCTTTTGCCAACCATGTAGTTAATGCCTTCAGCGAATCTCAAGTTGGACATGGGTCTTTCACAAATGGATATAGATATGGCCTTGGAGGGTCTTCTGCATTATCTTCTCAAGGAAAATGTTGAAAAGGACCGGGAGTGTAGATTTCCCTGACGATTTCGCACTTCGGTCCATTGAGAAGTACAATGCTGCTTGGGTTTCCGTATAGTTCTTGGATGACTTGTACAAGCCCTTCGTCAATGTTGAATCCGCTCAGAACCTGTTATAGGCTATCATGTCACACGCGGTCGAAAGCTTTATAAAAGTCGATGAAGTTACCGAAAAGCTGACGCTGGTGATGCAGATGTTTCTCAATGATAAATCTGCAGTTTAATATCTGTTCCACTATGCTCCGCCCAGCTCTGAATTCAGCCTGCAATTCCTTGGCCTTACTTTTTTTCAATCGGTTAAGGATGATGCATAGCATGACTTTGCTGGGATGGCTGATGAGGCTGAAAGTGCGGTCATTTTCGCGCAGCTTGTTGTTCACCTTTTTTGGTAGGGGAATGACCAGAGACTGGGTCCACTCCAAAGGCCACTTATTCTCCTCCCAGATCTTCTGGCATAATGCCGTCATTGCTGCAGTCATGTTCAAGCGGGTAGTTAGAGAGGTCACTGCAGTATTCAGTCTACCAGTTCAGGAATGCGGCAATTTCGGCAAGGAGTTTCTCGTCAGTGTCTGCTACAATACAGGCCAAATGCTGACTGACTGGTCTTCGTGTGGGTATTGAGGGTGGTGTAGGCCTTTTTACTGCTGCCTGTGGTAATCTCTTTGTCAATGTTAATACATTGCTCTTCAATCCACTCCTCATTTACCACCTTTCATCTTATTTCTAACCTACCTGTTCACCAATATGCTGTTTGAAATTTAATATTTTAGAAACAATTTGCACTTTCAGAACATAGATAGCAAAGTTTGCCTAATTTGTACCAACATTTACTTCGGTCACAACACAATCTAAAATTCACGCGTTTTGTACTTAAAAACAACGCATAAATTATGTGATAGAATTTTCTAAAAAACAGATTAATAAGTAAAGTTTTATAAAATCAAAAAGTCATCATTTCCAAAATATTCGGTGGCCGAAATTATAGGAATTAGTTTAACTATATGAAAGAAGTATAAAAAGGCATAGATTGTTCTAAATACGATTTATACCATTTAAAAATACAAGATAAGTTGTATAGGACATGGATCGACAGCGTTTTAGCAAATGGAATTTTTAGAATACAAAATGAGCATGATAAGGATCCAATTAAAGCTGCTAATATGAAGTTCATGAAATTATTAACATATGATATAGGTCGCTCGTCATCAGAGTACAGTAGTATAGTTAAACCTTTAAATCTTTCTGGACAGGCCAGAGAATGACAGGTGTTGAGCAAAAGGAGATTACAGACCTCAAAACCAAGTTAACGACGCAAGAAAACAGACTGAACACATTATTTAGTACTGTCAACGAAACTCAAGTGGAACACTCCGCACTTAAAAGTAAAGTCAAACAATTGAACGAGAAAAATGAGAACGAAGAGAAAAGAAACGAACTGATCAACAACTTAAAAACCGAACTGCTTCTCCAGTTAAACGCAGACTTTGAAATTAAATGCGGCGACAGAGTCAACGCTCTTCAAAAGAAGTTTGAACAAACCGCAGCGTTGATGATAAAAGGTTACAAGAACCAGAAGACGCATATGTCTGATCAAATACATAACCTTTCGCAGTCGGTGATCTCCGAACAAAACAAGCTGCGTACGAGGATGGACCAGGCAGATGCGGAGGTAGTTAAACTAAATAAAGAAATCAACATGCTTAAAGTCAACGAATCCGTCAACAAAAATGTAAATGAAGTTGAAAGAAACAAATTAATAAAGAACTTAGAAGCTCAACTTCTTCAGTTAAACGCAGGCGTGGAAACAAAATATAACGACAAAGTCAACGCTATACAAAATACGTTGGAAAAAACCACAGCAGTGAATATGGTACGTTACAAGGAACTGGAGACGCATATGTCTGATCAAATACAAAATCTCTCCCAGTCGGTGATCTCCGAACTAAACAAACTGAGTACGAGGATTGACAAGGCAGATGTCAATATCGCTAGGCTGGATGGTGGAGCGAACAAGCTGGATGGCTTTTCGAGAGCGATTGCAGAGATGAAAATGAAGACTGATAAGTGCTGCATAGGTAAGTAGGGTTATTATTGAATAGTTTATGAACCATCATATACTTAAAAAAAAAATGACCTTAGACATTTATAGACATTGTACATAATATAAACAAACATTCTTTCACGTTAAAGAAACTATTTTGTATGCAAGACTTATTGATTTAATAGNTTCATATAGTCCATTGGTGAGGTCTTGGAGTTCACTTCTGTTGCCATCCATGAAGTTAATGCCATCAGCGAATCTCTAGTTGGGCATGGGTCTTTCACAAATGGAGATAGATATGGTCTTGGAGGCTCCTCTGCATTTTCTTCTCAAGGAAATTGTTGAAAAGGATCGGGAGTGTAGATTTCCCTGACGATCTAGCACTTCTGTCCATTGAGAAGTACCATGCTGCTGGCGTTTCCGTATAGTTCTTGGATGACTTGTTCAAGCCCTTCGTCAATGTTGAATCCGCTCATAACCTGTTTAAGGCTATCATGTCACACGCGGTCGAAAGCTTTATGAAAGAAGATGAAGTTACCGAAAAACTCACGTTGGTGATGCAGATGTTTCTCAACGATGAATCTGCATTTGAATATCTGTTCCACTATGCTCCGCCCAGCTCTGAATTCAGCCTGCAATTCCTTGGCCTTACTCTTTTCAATCGGTTTAGGATGATGCATAGCATGACTTTGCTGGGATGGCTGATGAGGCTGAAAGTGCGGTCATTTTCGCACAGCTTGTTGTTCACCTTTTTTGGTAGGGGAATGACCAGAGACTGGGTCCACTCCAAAGGCCACTTCTTCTCCTCCCAGATCTTCTGGCATAATGCCGTCATTGCTGCAGTCATGTTCAAGCGGGTAGTTAGAGAGGTCACTGCAGTATTCAGTCTACCAGTTCAGGAATGCGGCAATTTCGGCCTGGAGTTTCTCGTCAGTGTCTGCTATAACACAGGCCAAATGCTGACTGACTGGTATTCGTGTTGTTATTGAGGGTGGTGTAGGCCTTTTTACTGCTGCCTGTGGTAATCTCTTTGTCAAATTGAATGTTAATACATTGCTCTTCAATCCACTCCTTATTAACCATCTTTCATCTTATTTCTAACCTACCTGTTCACCAATATGCTGTTTAAAATTTAATATTTTATAAACAATTTGCACTTTCAGAACATAGATAGCAAAGTTTGCCTAATTTGTACCAACATTTACTTCGTTCACAACACAATCTAAAATTCAAGCGTTTTGTACCAAAAAACAACGCATAAATTATGTGATAGAATTTTCTAAAAAAACAGATTAATAAGTAAAGTTTTATAAAATCAAAAGGTCATCATTTCCAAAATATTGGGTGGCCGAAATTATAAGAATTAATTTAACTATTTGAAAGAAGTATAAAAAGGCATAGATTGTTCTAAATACGACTTATACCATTTAATAATACAAGATAAGTCGTATAGGACAAGGATCGACAGGGTTTTAGCAAATGGAAATTTTAGAATACAAAATGAGCATGATATGGATCCAATTAAAGCTGCTAATATGAAGTTCATGAAATTATAAACATATGATATAGGTCGCTCGTCATCAGAGTACAGTATTATAGTAAAGCCTTTAAATCTTTCTGGACAGGCCAGAGAATGACAGGTGTTGATCAAAAGGAGATTACAGACCTCAAAACCAAGTTAACTACGCATGAAAACAGACTGAACACATTATTTAGTACTGTCAACGAAACTCAAGTGGAACACTCCGCACTTAAAAGTAAAGTCAAACAATTGATCGAGAAAAATGAAAACGAAGAGAAAAGAAACGAACTGATGAACAACTTAAAAACCGAACTGCTTCTCCAGTTAAACGCAGATTTTGAAACTAAATGCGGCGACAGAGTCAACGCTCTTCAAAAGAAGTTTGAACAAACCGCAGCGTTGATGATAAAAGGTTACAAGAACCAGAAGACGCATATGTCTGATCAAATACATAACCTTTCGCAGTCGGTGATCTCCGAACAAAACAAGCTGCGTACGAGGATGGACCAGGCAGATGCGGAGGTAGTTAAACTAAATAAAGAAATCAACATGCTTAAAGTCAACGAATCCGTCAACAAAAATGTAAATGAAGTTGAAAGAAACAAATTAATAAAGAACTTAGAAGCTCAACTTCTTCAGTTAAACGCAGGCGTGGAAACAAAATATAACGACAAAGTCAACGCTATACAAAATACGTTGGAAAAAACCACAGCAGTGAATATGGTACGTTACAAGGAACTGGAGACGCATATGTCTGATCAAATACAAAATCTCTCCCAGTCGGTGATCTCCGAACTAAACAAACTGAGTACGAGGATTGACAAGGCAGATGTCAATATCGCTAGGCTGGATGGTGGAGCGAACAAGCTGGATGGCTTTTCGAGAGCGATTGCAGAGATGAAAATGAAGACTGATAAGTGCTGCATAGGTAAGTAGGGTTATTATTGAATAGTTTATGAACCATCATATACTTTAAAAAAAAATGACCTTAGACATTTATAGACATTGTACATAATATAAACAAACATTCTTTCACGTTAAAGAAACTATTTTGTATGCAAGACTTATTGATTTAATAGGATTTATTTGAAATAGCTACATAGGGTTGATCAAAATTTCATCCGAATTAAAACATCCTGAAGGATCCCGTTGATAAGGACGCGGCTATTCAGCAGCCTAGGTAGGTTCAACTTTCCCAGCAAATAACGTTGAGCCAACACTTCAAAACATTGACAGAAATTGATTCCAAAAATACAACAAATTGTAATACGAGTTTATATATAAAATCCATCCATCTTTTAGAATAACAAACAAGAGGACAATGGGATCACAGTTGATCACACGAGACCCGTAATAACTGAACTATTATGAGCAGGGAAGGTGGAATTGAGAAGAAGAAAAGTAATTTATTGAACATGAATAATTAAATTTTAGGCTTATTATAATGACAAACGTTTGAAAGTGGAAAATATTTCCAACGAAGAACGTATATGTACATATTTATACTTAATATTATTTGATATGATATCATCATCATCATCAGCAGCAGCAGCAGCAGCAGCAGCAGCAGAAGCAGCATCATCATCATCATCATCATAATCATTATCATCATCATCCTCATCATCATCATCATCATCATCATCATCATCATCATCATCATCAGTTTCATCATCATCATCATCATCATCATCATCATCATCATCATCGTCATCATCATCATCATCATCATCATCATCATCATCATCATCATCATCATCATCATCATCATCATCATCATCATCACCATCATCATCATCATCATCATCATCATCATCATCATCATCGTCATCATCATCATCATCNAGTATATTCACAGTCAAATTAACATCATTATAATCAACATGATGTTTTTAGCTCACCTGAGCACAACGTGTTCATGGTGAGTTATTGTGATCGCCTTTTGTCCTTCGTGCGTCGTGCGCCGTCAACATTTACCTCGTTAATACTCTAGAGGCCACATTTAATTTCCAATCTTCATGAAACTTGGTCATACATGTGTCTTAATGATATCTTGGATATGTTCGTAAATGGTTCCGGTTGGTTGAAAAACATAGCCGCCAGGGGGCGGGGCAGTTTTCCTTATATGGCTATAGTAAAACCTTGTAAACACTCTAGAGGCCACATGTGTTGTCCAATCTTCATGAAACTTTGTCAGAATATCTGTTCTAATGATATCTTGGATGAGTTCGAAAATGGTTCCGGTCCGTTGAAAACCATGGCCGCCAGGGGACGGGGCAGTTTTCCTTATATGGATATAGTTAAACCTTGTAAACACTCTACAAGTCATATTTTTAATTCAATCTTCAAGAAACTTCGTCAGTACATTTGTTCTAAATATATATCTCGGCTGAGTTTGAAAATAGTTCCGATCCGTACAAAAAACATGGCCGCCATGGGTGGGGCAGTTTTACTTATATAGCAATAGTAGTTTTAGTAAAACCTTGTTAACACTGTAGAAGTCACCATTTTAGTCCAATCTTCATGAAACTTAGTAGTAACATTTGTTCTAAGGATATCTTGGCTAAATTCGAAAATTGTTGCGGTCCGATGAAAAACATGGTCACCTGGGGGCGGGGCAGTTTTTCTTATATGGATATAGTAGCTAAAGTAAAACCTTGTTAACTCTGTAGGAGTCACATTTTTAGTCCAATCTTCATGAAACTTGGTAGAAACATTTGTTCTAAATATATCTCGGCTGAGTTTGATAATGGTTCCGGTCCTAAAAAAACATGGCCGCCATGGGTGGGGCAAGTCTCCTTTTATTGCAATAGTAGCTATAGTAAAACATTGGTAACACTGTAGAAGTCACAATTTTAGTCCAATCTACGAGAAACTAAGTAGGAACATTTGTTCTCAGGATATCTTGGCTAAATTCGAAAATTGTTGCGGTCCGATGAAAAACATGGCCACCAGGGATCGGAAAGAGTTTTCTTTATATGGCTTTGGTAAAACCGTGTTAACACTCAAGTTTAACGTAAATACTACTCAGTTGAGCCACCACGGCCACCTTGGCCGTCTTGTTTCAGAATAGTCTAGTTCCTTTGGCGCCGTAGGGTTCATGGCCCTCTTGTTTCAGCATTGTCGTCATCACCGTCTCGTCTTCAGCATCGTACCAGTTTGGATTTTACATTTTTATTAAAAGACCCATCCCTGTGTGGCCTTTTTCCGTATCAAATCTTCTATGTTTTATTAATCCATGCACCGTATATACTTTCATGTAAATTGTGTCAAAGGTGCCGTTTTCTTCCACACTATGGATCGATGATTTTGATTATTTCCATTTTGGTATTGATATTTTAGTATGGCTAACGAATGTAAATTCATGTACAGTGTCGCTACAGGAAATAGGCAATACCATTTTAGATGCATCTTGTGGGTTCTGACCCATCCAAAACAGATCAGAATCCACCAATGACGTATAATTATTTTGACAATTTTGCTCTTAAGATTGTGGTGATCCAACACCAGAACATGGAACAGTAAACACCACAGCAACAACGTATGGAACTGTTGTCAATATATCCTGCGATCACGGTTATGTTCTGGACGGACCGAACATCATCAAATGTAACGTAGACTTTGCCTGGTCTGAATCAGGCACTTGTAATCCATATGGTAAGGACGTTTTGTGCATGATCCAGTCATGGTACACATTGTGATTGCTGAAACTCGCATTGTTCCTGGACTAGCTTTTTTTATAAGCACTAATTGAAAATACTTATGGAATGTCCGTTGAAAGGATTTCATCACTAATCACTAGATGCACTATAGCAACTGAGCTACACGGCCCGTTTCCGCTTTTTGCTACTATTTTGTCCCTATCCATTAGAAACATACTTAAAAGACAACACTATCAATTATTGGCTTATGTCATTTTTGACACATTTCAGCGTCTATGCACTTTTTACACTATAGCTTAATGTCAGTGATAATCAACCAGGGTTAGAAACTAAAATGTAAGCCATGGTTATCCAGCTTATTCTTTCAATGCTTTGTGTACAGAAGACATTTTTGTTTTCTAGAGAAATCTAGAGGTTATCACAAATTTTAAGAATCTTTGTCTAGTGGGCACCCTCTAGTTTCCATCTCTTTTAAGATTTATTTTGAATATATTAAATATAAATTGGTCCCATATTCTTTGCATTCTGTATCTTCACAAACTAAATAATGATTTCGCACAACACGTTGACGTGTATCGATTTGTATCTACTTCAGATTATAAGTCAATTATTGTATTTGTTTTACATCATCCATTCAATATATTTTAAATTAAGACTGCGGTAGTGCTGCCCCAGCCAATGGTGTGGCCACATCACCCAGTGGCACTACCTACCAGAAGCAGGCTACAGTGCAGTGTAACACAGGCTACACACTTAACGGCTCATCAGTGATAGAGTGCAGTGCAACCGGCTGGAATGACTCTGTATCATGTGTTATTCAAAGTAAGTGGAATATAATATGTTGTTAACGTAACACTATAGTTTAATATTCACTTGCTTATTGATATTCCAATTACAGCCACTGTCTGATAATGTTTATTGGATGAAAGGTAAAATACGATTCAAATCAAACAGTTCTTGCTGTTTAACTTCTATTATATGTGATTCTCTAAAACAAATAAACATAATAATCTGAAGTAATCAAATATTTAATTTTAGTAATTCAATATCAATATAACTTTGGGTTTCTGTTCATGTTTCTCAACGCATAACAGTATCATCATCAAAATCATCATCATCAACAACAATAATAACATCATCTTCGTCGACATCATCATTAGTATCATCATTAAACAAAACACGAACATCATCATGATTATAGTCAAAGCCACAATCAACATCCTAATAATCATCATGATGCCTTTCAAGCATTTTCTTCATCACTGTCTCGTCTTAAGCCTGCACATCATTATGAAAAATAGAAAAAATAAAACGCCCGAAAATGCAAAAAAATAAATGAAGGCTATGGGGGTTACACATAGAGAATTCAAACATCAAATATTTTGGACATTAAACGTGTTCAACGAGTTCATATTCAAAACTAAAAAAGCAAGCGTAGCCTTCTTACTGTAGTCAAATGCACCGAAATTAAGAATAGATAGCGCATTTTTAGCTCACCTCAGCACAACGTGCTCATGGTGAGCTGTTGGGAACGCCTTTTGTCAATCGTGCGTCGTCCGACGTGCGTCCGTCGTTCGCCGTCAACATTTTGCCCTGTGAACACTGTAGAGGCCACATTTCTTGTCCGATCTTCATGAAACTTGGTCAGACAATTTGTCCTAATAATACCTCGACCGAGTTCGAAACTGGGTCATGCTGGGTGAAAAACTAGGTCACTAGGTCAAAGAAAAGAAAAACCTTGTGAACACTGTAGAAGTCACATTTGATGCCCAAATGTCTTAATAATATGTTGGTTGACTTCAAAATGGTTCCGGTCCGTTGAAAAACATGGCCGCCAGGGGGCGGTGCAGTTTTCTTTTTATGGCTTTAGAGAAACCTTGTGAACACTCTAGAAGTCACAATTTTTGCCCAATCCTCATGAAACTTGGTCAAAACATTGGTTTTATAGATATCTCGGACAAGTTCGAAAATGGTTCAGATCGGTGAAAATACATGGCCGCCAGGGGGCGGGGCAGTTTTCTATATATGTATATTGTGAAAATATGTGAACAATCTAGAAGTCACATTTTTGGTCCAATGTTCATGAAATTTGGTCAGGACATTTGTCTCCTAGATACGTGAGTTAAGTTCGAAAATGGTTCCGGTCCGCTGAAAAACATGACTGCCAGGGGGCGGCGCAGTTTTCCTTATATTTATATAGTAAAAAAGGCTTGTGAACAGTCTAGACGTCACATTTTTTGCCCAATCATCATGAACCTTGGTCAAACCATTTGTTTTATTGATATCTCGGACGAGTTCGAAAATAGTCTAGATCGTTGAAAAAAACAGGGCCGCCAATGGGCGGGGAAGTTTTCTCTATATGTATATGATGAAAACATGTGAACACTCCACAAGTGACATTTTGGCCCAATTTTCATAAAATTTGTTTCCTAGATACGAGAGTTGAGTTCAAAACGGTTCCGGTCCGTTGGAAAACATGGCCGCCAGGGGGAAGGGGTCATTTTCCATATATTTATGTAGTAAAAAAAAAGTTTGTGAACACTCTAGAAGTCACATTTTTTGCCCAATCATCATGAAACTTGGTGAAAATTTTATTTATATCTCAGACGAGCTTGAAAATGGTCATGATCGATGGAAAAACATGGCCGCCAGGGGGTGGAGCAGTTTTCTCGATATGTTTATAGTGAAAACATGTGAACAGTCTAAAAGACACAATTTTGCCCATTTTTTATGCAATTTGGTGAGAATATTTGTTTCCTACATACGATGTTGAGTTCGAAAATGGTTTGGATCGGTAAAAAAACATGGCCGCCAGGACCGGGGGTCATTTTCCTTATATTTACATAGTATAAAAAGCTTATGACCACTCTAGAAGACACATTTTTTGCCCAGTCATAATGAAATTTGTTAAACCACGGTTATATACTGAATGGAACGAACATCATCAAATGCAACCAACGCAGGCTCTGTCTGGTCTCAATCAGCCACGTGTAACCCATATGGTAAGGACGTTCTGTGAATGAATCAGTCATGGTACATAATTTGTTTGCTGACACTTTTTGTTTGTTTCTTTTGTTCGATTTTTTCCGTATTCCAGTCATATCATCGCGGTTAGTTAACAAACTCGCGTTTTTCCTAGACTAGCTTGTTTTAACCAGAACTAAGTGAACATAATTTTCAAATGGCCGTAAACAGAATTTTATCACTAATAGGTGGCCAGCACTACAAACTGAGCTAGCCGGCCCGGTCCCGCTTTTTGACACTATTGTGTCCATATCCATTAGAAACATACTCGAAAGACCACATTATTAAATGTAGGCTTATGCCATTCATCGACACATTTTCAGAGTCTAGTCACGTTGTAACACATAGCGTCATGTCAATGTGTTATCAGCCAGGGTTAGAAACTTATATGTTGACAATGAGTATCCACCTGACCTTATTATTTCAATGCTTTTTGTACAGAAGACAATTTTTTCTCGAAAAATCCAGGGGGCCAGACTAAAATGAAAGTAATCTTTGTCTAGTGGGCCACCAGAAATTTCAATTCCTGAATTAACATGTATTTGGAATTCATTAAAATCAAATTGTTCCCATAAATATTTTATTTAACCACACTAAATAAAAATATCACAAAAAAGGTGTGAAGTATATCTATTTGTATATACTTCAGTTTATAGGTCAATTATTGTGTAACTTTATTTACTTTTCCTCTAAATGTTTATTTGGTAAAATGGAAAAACACAAAGTCGTGGGTTCTTCTTTACTTATTATTTTCAGTCCAGTGTTATATAAATAAAGATTAATGCAGGAATACAATGACTCTGATCCGAAGAAGGAATCAATAGACGTCCTGCAAATAAACAATAACACACATATAACACATTATTATAAATATTGCTGTCTTGCTGTAAAATAATATGATATATATGAAAAGTATTTATAACAGCAAATATAACAACAATATATAGATAAATATATTAACAAATGATGAAACAATCATTTGACGCATTAGTACTAATTACAACATAAGATTAATTACAGAATATAATATCTTTCCATCAAGAGTAATGTTGTGGCGACCAGACCGACTGACTGACCTAGACATCCAAATACATATCTCAAAACACAAATACATATGTGAAACACATACATACATATACACAGTTCAATACACATTTACTCACAAATTTATGGAATCTGGCGTCGCAGCGCTTCTTCCGAATCCGTGTCTGCAAGTGATGTTACTCTGCAAGCTGTTAAAAAGTGCACACATATTAATAAAGGAAAATGTGATTTTAAATAGAAACCATCTTGAACCGTAGAAGAATTACAAATCTCATAAATACGTTAAATTGCTGATCTTATATAAATCATTATGACTGTCAAGCATGTGCAACAGCATTACAATCAGTAATTACTTATTTACACATTTGTACANATATTTATATAGTAAAAAAGCTTGTGAACACTCTTAAAATTACATTTTGTTTGCCAATCATCATGAAACTTTGTCAAAACATTGGTTGTATTGATATGTCGGATGAGTTTGAAAATTGTCGTGATCAGTGGAAAAACATGGCCGCCAGGGGGTGGGGCAGTTTTCTCTATATGTATGTAAGAACCTTTTTTCTTATATATATGAATACTTTAGAAAACATTATTTTTAAAGTCAGTCTTGTCATACCAATAATTTGAAATATTTGCTGAAGAGCTTCAATCTTTCTTTCTTTCCAACTTAGTCTCTCAGGTGAGCGACCTAGGGCCCCCTGGGGCCTCTTGTTAATAGTATTATGTTCTGAAAATATCCTGCAACCACGGTTATATACTGAATGGAACGAACATCATCAAATGCAAAGCTGGCTCTGTCTGGTCTCAATCAGCCACGTGTAACCCATAGGGTAAGGACGTTCTGTGCATGAATCAGTCATGGTACATAATTTGTTTGCTGACACTTTTTGTTTGTTTCTTTTGTTGGATCTTTCGCCGTATTCCAGTCATGTCACCGCGATTAGTTAACAAACTCGCGTTTTTCCTAGACTAGCTGGTTTTAACCGGAACTAAGTGAACATAATTTTCAAATGGCCGTAAACAGAATGTTCTCACTAATAACTAGGTGGCAAGCACTACCAACTGAGCTAGCCGGCCCGGTCCCGCATTTTGACACTATTGTGTCCATATCCATTAGAAACATACTCAAAAGACCACATTATTAAATGTAGGCTTATGCCATTTATCGAAACATTTTCAGAGTCTAGTCACGTTATAATATATAGCGTCATGTCAATGTGTTATCAGCCAGGGTTTGAAACTTATATGTTGACAATGAGTATCCACCTGACCTTATTCTTTCAATGCTTTTTCTACAGAAGACATTTTTTTTTTAAATCCAGGGGCCAGGCTATAATGAAAGTAATCGTTGTCTAGTGGGCCACCGGAAATTTCAATACCTGAATTAACATTATTTGGAATTCATTAACATCAAATTGTTCCCATAAATATTTTATTTAACCACACTAAATAAAAATATCACAAAAAGGTGTGAAGTATATCTATTTGTATATACTGCAGTTTATAGGTCAATTATTTTATTTCCTTCTTTTTACATTATCATTGCAATACATTTTAACTTCAGACTGCGGTAGCGCTGCCCCAGCAAATGGTGTGGTCATTGCAACCAGTGGAACAACCTACCGGAAGCAGGCTACATTGCAGTGTAACACAGGCTACACACTTACTGGCTCATCAATTATAGAGTGCAATGGAACCGGCTGGAATGACACTGTGTCATGTGTTGGTATGTTATTAACTTAAAACTTTAGTATTCAATTTACTTGCTAAAAGTTAGTGAAGCAAGAAAAAGTCATGCTGCTATCTATATGAATACTATATATATTTCAGCTGTCAAGAAATCACGTTAATTATGATACATGTATATTTTGTATTGGATAAAATCATTGAATTCCTACAAACAACTCGGCACATGAATGCCACTAGTATTGAAATAGAACTCCATCGTAATGCTTATTGATTTTTTTCTGACCGAGTCACATCATATTGATATCCATGTGTTGTCAAATGGTTGTAAACAAGGTATCACTATTGAAATATAAGGAACATTGCCCCTGGTGGCAATTTTTTTCAACGAACTGAAACCTTGTTATAACTCGGCCCAGTGATAATTTGAACGAAGTACCTAAGCAGTTTTAATGATGATTGAAATTGAAAAGTCACTTCCAGAGTGTTTACAAGGTGCCACTGTAGACATTGAAGGAAACCTGCATTTTCCCTGGTAGCCATGTTTTGTAACTTACTGGAACCATTTTCGAACTCGGCCGAGATATCATTTGTTCAATTATTCTGACGAAGATTCAAAAAGATTGAACGTATTATGTGACTTCCAGAGCATTAACAAGCTATTTTGTTTTAATTTGACCTAATAACCTAGTTTTCTTACCTCACATGACCCATTTTAAACTCGGCCTTGATATAATTAAAAAAAATATTAAGTGTTAAGACTGTCTAAATATAGCCATACAAGGAAAACTGCCCGCCCCCTGACGGTCATGATTTCAACTGAATGGCATGTTTTTCAACGGAATGGCATTTTAAATCTCAACCGAGATGTCATCACAGGAGATATTCTGACTAAGTCTTATTAAAATTCGATAAAACCTGTGACTTCTAGAGTATTAAGAAGGTTTCACTATTGCCATATAACGAAATCTTTTGTAACGGATCGTTACCATTTTCAAACACGGTTGAGATATTGATTGACACAAACCTTCTGACCAAGTTTCTGGAACATTGGACTAATTGGATTTCTATATTGCTAACAAGCTTTTTTTCTTTGACGTAATTTTTACCAGTGTCTAACTCCGCGGAGAAATGATCGGACCAAATGGTCTGCCCAGGTTTCATTAAGATTTGACTATAAATGTGACTTCTAGAGTTAAATAAAGCTTTTTATTCAATTTGTGTGACGTGACCTTCATTTTGATCTTAAGTGACACAGTTTTAAACTCGGTTAAGAAACCATTTGGACAAATGTTCTGACCAAGTTTATTGAAGATTGGATAATAAATTTGACCTGTAATGTGATCACAAAGTCGACTAAGCACGACGCTCAATGCACAACGCACGACGAACGATGGACAAAAGACGATCACAATAACTCCCCAATAGGACATTGTGCTCAGGTGACCTAAAAATATAAGTGTTTTTTTTTATTAACAAATGTTGTCACCACTGTGTTTACTCAGTTGAGACTGTTACATGTCAGTTAAGCCCCTTTTCTCCCATGTTAATTTTACTTAAATAAAATTATCATATAACGTTAAGTACTATGAGTGACTTCATATGTCATGAGTCATAATAAGCATATTTTTCCAACGAAAATGAATATCGCATATTGAATATTTATTGTGAAACTGTAGTGTTACAAGGGGTCATTTCATAAGTCACAATAAGCTTTATTTAATTTTTATTATCATAAATACCATTTTTGAACATGACAAACAACACATATTAACATTGATGAAACAGTATGAACTCAATTAAGATTTTGTTCCTTTCACAGCGGAAATTTGAAGTATGCTTTCTCGGAAGAAATCATGTGAAGGCGTTATAAATTAGTTGCAATCAATAATGAGTATTTATATACGAACGCCATGAACATAATTTTGAAAAATGTGCAAATTGTTTACGTAGTGTACAAATAAAACACTTTGACTTTACGTGTTATTGATTAAAGGAATAGATGGTCTAATTATCGTTCGACCTAGCATCTTTATTGGTCATTAATGGAATATAGCAGGGCAAATACACATTAATAACATTACATACAGCAGCTAACAACAAGCATAGATGTTAGCAACGCGGCTCCGAATAACGTGTCGTCTGCTTACAGCATGTAGGGCGGGCTATCTTTCCTGTCTGAACGGTCGCTGCATTCGGAAACGCTATAACTGCGACGGGGAAAATGACTGTGGTGACGGCTCCGATGAAGACAAATGCAGTAAGTTTACCATTGAACTTGAAACTTTCGTACTTTTTCATAAAGATATGTATAGCATAAATATGATGGGATCAACACAATCAATGCCGTTTAGTCGACCGAAGAATGCGAAAAAAAATATTATATTTAGATATGTATATCATACAATATGATGAGTCGGAAGAAATTAAATGATGTATGTCTCCGTTGAATGCAATATTGCTGTATTTCAGTGACATATCTATAGCATAAAATCGTTTGTCAAACGAAAATGAATATGAATTAAGTCGAATGTTGAAAGTAAAAGTGTGGTATATTCATAAGATATCTTTAACATAAGATCTTATTTTTCCAACGAAAATTAACTTCGTATGACGGATGTCAAATGTACACTGTGACATGCCCTTATAGCATAATTAAAACAAAATACAGTAAAACACGTTACTTTTGCTTATTTTAATATCTTAAATACTAAACATGTTTCGGCCTTAGCCGGATTATTTTTTATAAATTATATATATAGCATACAATCCGAAGGAACCATCATAAATTAATTCGATGTTGAATGTGAAACAGTGGCATGTCCTGATATGTATAGCATAAAATCCGATGGACCCCNGTGTTGAAGACGAAAGCTGCTGATATAACACCCATAAGATGTTTTCTTAAAATCTGACTTCCAGAGTGTTAACAAGCACGTTTTAATTTTACCTAAAACCTATTGTGTTTTTTACCTTACACGAACAATTTCAAACTCGACCGACATTAGGACACATTTTCTGACAAAGTTTCATTTAGATTTTCAGTAAAATATGACTTCCAGACTGCAGACCATTTTTATTAGCTTGACCTAATAACATAGTTTTTTTAATCTCACATGACCCATTTTGAAACTCGGCCGTGATATCATTAGGACCAATGTTCTGACGTAATTTTATGAAACTATTAAAAAATGTTTCACTATAACTTTATGAGGAAAACTGCCCGACCCCATAGTGGCCATTTTGTTTAACGGGCCCACAAAATTGTTATACTCGGCCCAGATATCATTGCAAACAAATGTAAATCCAAGTTAAATGAAGATTGGACTAAAAATGCGACTTCTAGAGTGTTTCACTATAGCCGTATAAGCAAAGCTGTCCGCACTTCGGCATTCATATTTTTCAACGGGCAGGACAATTGTTCGAAAACGGCTGAGATATCTTTAAAACAAGTTTATCACGAAGTTTGAGGAAAATTGGACTAAACATATGACATCTAGAGTGTTCGCAAGCTCAGTGTTTGATCTCACGCGACCCAGTATCAAACTCAGCCCAGATTTGATCGGAACACAGGTTTTGGCCAAGTTTTATGACAATTTGATTTAACATTTAGCCAAGAAAGTGTTCACAAGGTTTCTCTTTTGCCATATTAGAAAACTGCGCCGCCCTCTGGCGACAATGTATTTCTACGATCTGGTACCATTTTCGAACTCGGCCGATATTTCATTAGAACAAATGTTCTGACAAAGATAAATAACGATTTGACTAGCCATATGACTTCTAGAGTGTTATCAAGTTTTCAATTATACTCATATTATGAAAATACCCACCTCCTGTTGGCCATATTTTTTCTACGAACCGGAACCATTTTGAACTCAGCCGAGATATTATAAGACCACATTTTCTGACCAAGCTACATAAATATTGGACTGTACATGTTCCTTCTATAGTATTTAAAGCTTTTTCTTTAATTTAACCTCGTTACTTACTTTTTGATATCACTTGACCCATTTTCGAACTCGGCTAAGATATCATTGGGACAAATGTTCTGCCCAAGTTTAATGAAGATTGAAAATAAATGTGACCTTTAGTGTGTTCACATAGTACATGTTGACGAAGCTGGGCGCTCAACGCACAACCAATAACAAAAGGCGACCACAAAAGCACACCTAAATGTCTAAAACAATTGGGAAATCAATCATGCAAAGCTTGATATTATTGCTAGTAATAAATAATTAATAATATACAATCAATTAAAATTCTTTATATACGGAAACAATGAACACAATTTTAAAAAATGTGCATATTTTTTAAATAGTGTTAACATAACTGGACACTTTGACTTACCATTTTATTGATTAAAGAAAAAGCGGGTCTAAATATCGGTCCACCCAGTAAGTCCAATTTCTCATGAAATGGGAGATAGCTGGGCAAATGTGCAGTATAATAATATAATAATTTAATAGTATTGTATGAAAGAGCTAACAACATAAAGAAATGTTTGTCAAATGGCCAATAATAATGTGTCGTCTGCTTACAGATGAAACGATATGTGATGCGGACTACTTTCGCTGCATAAACGGCGGCTGCATTCGAAAAGAATTCCAGTGCGACAAGGAAAACGACTGTGGTGATGGCTCCGATGAAAACGAATGCCGTAAGGTTACCATTGAACCTGAAACTGTGTTTTTTTTCATTCAGATATGTCTAGCATAATTCTAATGGAACCAACAAAATGAATGCCGTAAGTCGACCATGGAATGTAAAATAATTGCATCTCTATTTGGACAGACACATCATATAATATGATGAGTTTGAAGAAAATGATGTATGTCTCCGGTGAATGTTATATTGCTGTAGTTTAGTAGCATATATATAGCATAAAATCGTATGGGTCGAATGAACTTAAAATGTTATTTGTACAGTGTTTCCAAGGTCTTTCTATCGACTTATAAGCAAAACTGCCCTCCCCCTACTGCTGGCTATATTTTAACGGATCGGAACTATTTCATAACTCTATCAAGATAGCATTACAAGACATGTTCTGGTCAATGTTCGTGAAGACTTTGCAAAACAATGCAACTTCCAGATTGTTAAGAATGTTTCACTTTAACCAAATAAATAAACCATATTTTTCAACGGACCGGAGCAGTTTTCTAACTCGGCTAGGTATCATTGAAACACAGTTTCCGGAAAATTGGACTTCTTGAGGGTAAACAAGCGTTTTTTTTTTATTTGATCAGATGACCTAGTGTTATACCTCACTGGACTCAATTTCGAGTTCGGCCGATATTTTATTTTATTACATGATCAATAAAAGCTTATTAAATGTTGATTATGATTTTGATAATTTGATCATGACTCGTATTGTGTAAATTGATTGTTATCTCAGAATGCATACATAACTTATATTCCATAATTTAACTAATTCTAGCAAAATAATATTTTTGCTTCAAGACATATGCAATACTATTCAAGATGTATCTGGTGGATACTTTCCCTTCAAAAACAGTTCAGAACCCACCAATCACGTTTACTTATTTAGACAAGTTTGCTCTTCAGATTATGATTGTGGCGATCCAACACCAGAACATGGAACAGTAAACACCACAGCAACAACGCACGGAACTGTTGTTAAAATATCCTGTAAGCATGGTTATTTACTGTGGGGACAGAACATCATCAAATGCAACACTCGCTCCTGGTCTGCATCAGTCACGTGTTATCCATATGGTAAGGGCGTTCTGTGCATGGTTGAGTTATGGAACACATTCTGATTGCTGACACTGTGTGCTTGTTTATCGTGTCGCACTGTTAACCGTCTTCAACAGTATTTCAGTCATATAACGGCGGTCAGTAAACCAACTCGCATTTATCCTGGGCCAGCTGGTTTAACCAGCACTAAGTGTACATACTTATAGAACGGCCTCAGAAAGGATTATATCACGAATCACTAAGTGGTCAGTAATCTGCCAAATGAGCCGACCCGGCTCCGCTTTTTGCCACTATTTTTCCCCTATCCACGACAAACATTCTCTAAATACCACATTATTAAATTGAAGTTTATGTCATAGATTTTAAGTTCATATTGTTTCCATATTCCTTTGCATATATGTATGGAATTGAAAGCCTTGTCCAAATCAACAAAGTGAATGTATAAGGTAGCGCTCCATGTATTGACTGGTTTTTATGATGTTTCTGAAGATGAATATCTGATTACAATTCATCTGCCTTTCTTTAATCTGGATTGTTGTTTTCTGAGGAATCCCTTTCTGTATCATGGAGATAAGGATCTTGCTGATCACTGTATTTGCCAATGGTAATGAGGTTGCTCCTCTCCAGTTATGCAGTCTTGTAGATTGCTTTTATTGTACCTTACATAACCTATTTCAAACTCGTCCAAGATATTATGAGGATAAATGTTCTGACCACGTTCTAAGCTGATTGGAAATAACAATGTGACTTCTACTGTGTAAACAAGGTTTTACAATAGCCTCATACGAGAAACTGCCCAGCCTTCCTAGTGACCGTGTTTTTCAACGGACTGGTACCATGTTTGAACTCGGTCGTTGAGACACCCTCCATTATAGCTCACGTTGAGTTCTGCGTGCTCAAATGGCAGGTTAACAGAAAAAAAATCTTATTAAATGACCGGAGATTTTAGTAAGAAGACAATGTATAAACACAAGAAACACATAGTTCCTATTTTATTAAGTGCTGCGTACGTTAGTGCTCTAAGTTTTGTATCGTTGACGAACCTTACTATATTTGAAATGTTTAATATATGCCCTAAGTTGTTTTGTTTAGGATGTAACACAAACAGAGAATTAACTAATTTACGAAACTTGTTTTCTATCAAACCAAAAACAAATATCATAAATAAATAACAAAAATAGGTATGTATAACTTACGCGATCAATTAAAAGTTCTTGATTAATCGTATTAAATCCACGAGCTACACTATCTTAATATAACATAAACTTTGATACAAAATTCTTCTATAATTAAAGGCTTCATAAAACATGTATACATGTACACAACAATACAAATACAGTTTATTGTTCATATTAATATATAATAACATTGATACACAATTGTAGGCATTATCAAAAATAGATGTTAATGTTCAAAAAGTTCAAATTTTACTATACAAATTACGATACAACTTCCGTTTTCAGGGCAGCAACCAATTTCGGCCAACGGGTACCGCGTAAAGCCGATATTTGGAAGCGACCTGATGAAGCACATCAAACTCGGGACCAGGGTCGTGCGCGGTCTGGACTGGGGATATGGTGACCAGGTAAAGTGAGGGCGCAAGATGACAACATTTCATAAATCATATTATGTTTTACATCTGGAACGTGATCTAAGTCTCCTAAATCACTTCTAATGTTTACACACTCAACCAAATAATCCTTCAATCGTTTATTGCTATACGATCTGTTTTAGAATACTAGATTGTAATTTTTTATCAGATCTAAAGCACGAGTGAACTGTGTTCCGTAGAATTTAAATACACATCTTGTCCCGGTACTACGTAATTCGTCCTAATGGTCGTTTTTTTCCGTTACAGTACGCGAACTGCATTTAAATTAATATAAAATGTAATTTGGCATGCAACATCGGTAAATATTCTTGATAGTCAATACTTCACAAATATATTATGACATAAAGTAAGTAAGGAATTTACTATATTTTTTATCAATCGTGTATAATTGTCTTTGATGAAATAACACTGATGCAATAATAAAGAAGCATAATCGGTCTCTTTGAGGAATGTTGTAAACACTAAAAATCTCCCTCACAATAAATTATCTGGGGCTGAACGGTTACCTCAATGATTGGTACATGCGATTCTCACTTCTGCGACCCGATATCAATCCCTGCTCCAGGTGCGTGTGGGTTTGGTTGGTGGTCACAATACCGGACAGGTGGTTTCCTCCGTGCACTTCGATTTTACCCCACAGCGTAATAACACACCAAAAATGAAAAACTTTCAGTAAAAACTAAACAGTTGGAAATTGCGTCAATAATTAAAAATTTATCCCAATTTCGAGAATCTAGAAAACAAATTTGGTAGGAGTGCTGGGACACACTCCGGATCTTCACATAATGCGGCCAATGGCCCGGAAGGACCTAATAAACTTCAGAATACACACACACATTATATTAAGAAGCTATGATATCAAGGGAGAATACTCGTATGTGTTCATTATATGGAAATCAATCGTAGTCACCCTTAAAGTACCTTCTACATTAAAACTTCTGACTTCAGCATTCCTTGCGAGTAATTATAATTATACCTACACCAGTTGCATGGAATTGAATTAACGCCATTGCTATCTCAAATAGTCATGCTAAAACAGCCTTTGCAATAAATACTATACATGATATTATCTGGACAATAGAGTTAAACACGTTACATAATAACGCAAGCTAAAATCTAAAATTTGATTTTATCCATAAACAATGCACACACACAAGCTGATGTGTATCCTTGCTCTACAAAATGTCGTTGACAATGTCAAGTGTCTTCTAAGTAAACTTTTTGAAAGGTAAAGTTCGTGAAGTAAATGAAACCCGCACAAAATCCGTTGAGATATGTTTATGAAAACATCATACTGATCTGAAAATGAGTTTGCTTTTATTTCATTCTACAGGACGGCGGCGGTCCAGGCACCGTGTCAGTTGTATACTCGTACTCTGTGCGGGTCAAGTGGGACAAGGGCGGGATATACCCGTACCAAAACGGCTATAACGACGAATACCGTCTGTTAATGTTAGCAGACGAAGAATAACTGTCCTCTTTATCCGAGAATTATCTTAGGGTGCATATTTCCAATGAACAATAACCTTGGTTCTCCATTGATACTTTGAGCTTTCTGTACATACATGAACCAAGTAACCCGTAGGGCCATATTTAGAAGGTGTAATTAAAAACACACACTCCAATACATGATCTGAGCATACGGAAAACTATGAACTGAAATGAACATAATTGTTATAGACTGATGAACACTGTTTCCAGTTCTTCATACACGAACAGTCCGACTAAAATTTACATATAGAGGCTTTATCTTTCACCAATTTATGGTAAAACATCTAAATGGTAAATGAAATCACATAGCCGCATCACACTTCAATCAATTTATGTGTAAACATGTAAATGGTAGAGGAAATGCACGTTGGCATAATTATTCAATCAATTCATGGGTATATGTGTAAAAAGTAAAAAAAAAAAAAACTCACTGTTGCAAGATTATTCGATTGATTGATTAATTTATGAATGGTAAATAAAACACTTTGTTCCACGATCATTCAATTAGTTCATTGGTTTATATTAAAATGCTCAATTAAACACAATGTTGCATGATTATTCAATAGGTTAAGTGGTAAATATATAAATGTTAAATAAAACACACTGTTTCGTGATAATTCAATTGGTGCATTAGTTAATATGTATATGGTAAATTAAACACACTGTTGCATGATAATTCAATTGGTTCATTGGTTAATATTTAAATTGTAAATAAAACACACTGTTGCATAATTATTATTTTGGTTCATTGTTAAATATGTAAATGGGAAAGTAAACACACTGTTGCATGATTATTCAATTGGTAAATTGATAAATATGTAAATGTTAAATAAAACACACTGTTCAATGATTATTTAATTGGTTCATTTATAAATATGTGAATGGTAACTAAAAAAAACTGTTTTATGATTATCCCTTTGGTTCATTTGTTAATATATAAATGGTAAATAAAACACATGGTTGCATGATTATTCAATTGATTCATGGGTAAATATGTCAATGGTAAATAAAACACACTGTTGCATGATTGTTCAATCGGTGCATCGGTGTATATGTAAATGGTAAATAAAACACATTGCTGCATGAGTGTTCAATCGGTGCATCGGTATATATGTAAATGGTTAATAAAACACATTGCTGCATTATTGTTCAATCGGTGCATCGGTGTATTTCAAAAGATATATCTTGAATGAAGGGGAAGTATGATTGGGATGTTTAAAGTATTTGTACTGAGAGTGTATTTATTAGAGTTGTTCTAAGTCAGCATAACCATGAATTCTGAAGCGCAAGTTCAATAACATACGTGTAATTCCCCAGTACTTTCTCAGAATAATGTATTTATATATTAATTTAAACCTTTTTAATTAAACGTGATTCAATAAAATGCCTACAGCTTAAATAGACACTCTTAGAGTCTGCTTCTTGAGTAGAACTTATCTCATAATGCCGTTGCATTAAATCGGTATTTATATTGTTCCGTTTTCCGTACGTCCCAAACTTTTTGTGAAAATGCCCATTACAATTGCGCCCCGCTCTGAGAAAACGGGGCTTAATGCAGGTGCGTAAAGTGTCGTTCCAGATAATCCCGCACAGACTCATCACAGGCCTCACATGCCTGTTAGGACTACACAGGCTAATCTGGGACGACACTTTACGCACATGAATTAAGCCCAGTTTTTCCAGGACGTGGCACAATTCATCATACACCAATTTCAAGATGAATAGCAGCCATGACCGAACGCGATTATCGACGATGTTACTTAAGCAATGTCCACCAGGGGCCGTATTCCAGTAGCTTCTTAAGTTTTCATTTAAGTTTAAGAAATTTCTTAAATGAATATCTTAAGTTAAATTTAAAATGTCAAAAACAAAACATGAGACGTTTAGTAGTTCTCTTTCAGAAATTCCTTGTAGAGTTTAAGGAAGTTAACTTAATTTTAAATATATGAGAAAAAATACACCGAGTTAAGAAATTTATTAAGTTTATGAAGCTACCAGAATTTAACTTAAGTGAAATCTTATGTTAGAAGAAAAAATGGCGGAGATAAGAAAAAATATTGCGCAATATTTCAACTTAAGTTATTTTTTTAACTTAAGAAGCTACTGGAATACGGCCCCAGAGCTATTGCCAATTTAAAATGAAAATAAATTGGATCATATATGGTTTTAATTGCAAGTGTCAGTCGGGAACCTTTCAACCGATAGCTTAAAGGGACTTGTTCACAGTTTATCAACATGAGCATTTTTCAACTTTTTGTCACAGATTTAAGAAATCATGAACAATGTACATCAGTGTGCGAAAAAACACTTATGCCGCAGACTTATACTGAAAATATTTCGCACACTGACGTATATTGTTCATTTATTTCTTGAATCTGTTACAAAAAGTTGAACAATGCTCATGTTGATTAACTGTGAACAAGTCCCTTTTCGGGTGAAAGGTTCCCGACTGACACTTGCAATTAAAACCATATATGATCCAATTCATTTTCATTTTAAATTGGCAATAGCTCTGATGGACATTGCTTAAGTAACATCGTCGATAATCGCGTTCGGTCATGGCTGCTTTTCATCTTGAAATTGGTGTATGATGAATTGCGCCACGTTCTGGAAAAACTGGGCTTAATTCATGTGCGTTAAGTGTTGTCCCAGATAAGCCTGTGTTGTCCTAACAGGCATGTGAGGACTGTGATGAGTATATGCGGGATTTTCTTGAACGACACTTAACGTACCTGCATTAAGCCCCGTTTTCCCAGAGCGGGGCGCAATTGTAGTGGCCATTTTCACAAAAAGTTTGGGACGTACGGAATACGCAACAATGTAAATACCGATTTAATGCAACGGCATTATGAGATAAGTGCTACAAAGGATATATGATACAAACAAAAAAATATACCAAATCGTTATTTATTTACCAATTTCCCATGCGGTTTGGTCGTATTTTTACGGTAGGCATTTCATTTTTGAAAGATTTTGTTAAGCGTGTTTTCTAGCTGATGCTTCATGTAATCCAATTCTTAACACAAAAAACTCGTTGTATTATGTGTAGATGATAAGACGATAGATCCTCGGGTACAACAGAACTTTTAAGTACGACGACGACGACAATGATGATGATGGTGATAACACATGAACATAAAATAAGCCTCGTTCTTGGGAAACTGGACTTAATGCATGTGCTTAAAGTGTCGTCCCTTGTTAGCCAGTGCGGGCTTCCGTTTGTATTGTATTTTTCTTTAAATGAAGTCTCTTTTAAGCGAAAATCCAGTTTAGGAGGAAAGTGTCGTCCCAGATTAGCCTGTTTCACAGAACGAGGCTCAAATATACCCCATTGCCTCTGTCTTATAACAAGAGCTGTCAGAAGACAGCGCG
>VMBQ01003924.1:0-46375 GCA_007657795.1 Dreissena rostriformis
GTCCATTTCGACAAACGCGATTATGTTTAAGTTTTAAAACGCAAAAAAGACGGATTTCTACCTTGTTACCACAAGATATATTCTAAATGGCATAGGTAAAATATGTTTCTTATTTAAACTTAAATTTACTATGCCAAATAAGGTGTGTGGCTTTAACCATTAATGCCAGTAAATATTATAAATGTTTATAACAGAGACAAGTCAATGAAGTGTATTGTTGATTTTTTGTCAGTATATACGAATTGAATATATTGTTATGTTACTAAATTTTTGACTAAAATAAAGAACCGCGTTTGTTTACGGGATAAAAAAGTTCTGCGTTAGTTTCAATTCAATAAATTAAATGTTAAATGAATCGACATTTAACGAGACATGTCTACATTATGTCTGAGTCATACAACATAATACATACGTTGATACATATATTTTAATCCGAACATTGCTTGAATCAGTTTTTTATCATCCAGTTTGCCATAATAAGATATACCACGTGACTACCTGTGTAAATCAAATTGCTGATCGTGTAGATGACTGATGGTGAAAGATGGAAAGATACCAAAGCTCATGGGACTAGAGCAAATAAAACATCTGAAAGAAATACAACACTGTCTGAATGGCTTTTACATTATGAAAGGTCATTTTACAGAAGCTACATCACACTACGAATTTGTCCGACTAAAGACCTTTTATGTTAAACAACTATTTTACCAGGTTAATTGCAATGCAGAGCCAGTGTAATTCAATGGCAGTCAACTCAAGGTCGTTGCCAGTTTTTGCCATTTCTGTGACAAGCATGATTATGCAATTCAATATGTAAAAAATATGACATTTTAATACGCATGTTATGTAAAAAAAAATCTGAGCTGTTTTTCCTTCCAAAGATATTAATTTGATATGCATACCTAATGTCATACACGTCATTAAACATGAAACGTTTGCATACAATTAGCTATTTATCTGTCGATGCGGCTTGATTAGAAAATTCTCTAAGCTGTAGGAAATATTACCGAAATGATTTTTTCCGTTTGGTACATAAAACTCACGAAGTTTTACATATGATGCTTTGAAAAAACGAATGGCACAAACGATAAACAACCGTATTTGTACATCTCTTGATACGATATAAAATATGTAGAAATGCATCAGCAGGAGAGAGAAGAGAGATCACTTAACGTATTTAGAATTCCGTTTTAAAGCAAGCCATAACACCATACAATCAGCACAAAACAAACATATTCCTATGTAAACTATGCTTACAGAAGGCATATTGGAACATAACATGGGTTTTAATTTTGTCAACGGATTGAACTTGATGCATCTCAAATATTTAGTAGGGACCTTTAATAATTTAATATTTCACAACGATAGGTTGAATTCAAAATCATAACATGTAGATAAATCAGTTCATTACAAATATAGATTATAAATCAGTTTTAATTAGGTTTAAACAATCATCCAAGCATCGTTTGATCCGATTTGAAATATTATATCTGACACAATTAAACGTTTGAATGTCAGATTGTTTGACATTATGAGCTTGACTTTAAATGTTGAGACAGGGAAACGACGCTCGTTCCTGCACAGGTGAGTCCAAATAGGTTCAGTCGATAAAAGTTTGAATCTGAACTATTCATAAACTAGCTCCTTACAAATTATGGCTTTGTAAGCTTGTGGCAATTATGTCGTATTGGTTACAGCATGCTCATGGGATGTATTAAGTTAAAACTGGTAATTGCTTCCTTCAAATGCGCACTTCATTTGCATGTATTACGAGATGAATTATGCTAAACTAAAACATGTACTGTAAGCATATGGATACGAAATAGACACTTAATCTGGTATGCGGATGTTTCTTGAAGGATAACGAACTTTTCTTAACGTTACAGCTTTACTTGAACATTTGGTCATTAAACAAAATTATTATATACAGGGAATGTATACAGATATACTTCAAAACGTATACAGCGACTATTGGCTGATTGTTCATTATAATAAGTATCATTCTCACTATAACAGGTATCAAAACATATTGAAGAATCATCATATGATTTAAGTAAATATATCTTTCACTCAACAACTTTCCCGTTGATGTTTTTAAACTGTTATTGATTAAGTTACATAATTTCTGTGTAATGCCCCCCCCCCCNCCCCCCCCTCGCAATACTATACGCATTGACCGTTTTACATGCGATAGCCACAGTTTATCATTTGTTAATATGATTGAAGTGGTGTTGAGTACATTATTATTTATTGTCAAGGAAAGTTTGTCAGTTGTGTCTTATTATTATTTTTCTTTTTTTTCCCTAAAGGCTTTGTCATTTTTAATTGTATTGTGATTCGAAATAATGTTGACATACGTTCATTTAAAATCCATCCCTATACATAGATATTGTACTAAATGATTAATGACAGATGTACCTTGTCTGTAACAACGACTCCTGACGTCATGCGTTAAGTGCGATTTATTATTGAAACGATATTCATATCAGATGTCAAAGCGGCGAAATGATTTATACAATTCATAATTACATTACACACTATCATAGTAAGAATGTGTTCTTTTCTGACATTGATAAATGTATTTCACTCAATGAGATGATGGAATCTTTTCGCGGAAGTGCATATTGTGTCAAGAGATGTATGACCTTTATTATTCCTTTGAACACATTTATTGCTGGTTGTTAAAGTGTGGATATTAAATTGTGTGATGAGTGATGGAACCATTCAACGAGTTGAGTTAAATGAGGCTTTGTAATGAATATACGAGTACCGTACACGAGCCGCCAACACTTGCAATTAGCGATGCACCGTGAATTGTTTAGTGCTTTATCTATTAACACCACCCATAGAGTTTCACGTTGATGGTGCTTGGTTTATTGTGGCTTTGTAAAACGCAATTTGTCGTATATACACAGTTTGAATGTGTGTGTTATATAAGAATATCTTAATTGCAAACTGTCTCATCGTTGTTTCAATAAACAATATTTACCATAAAATATTTTTCATAGAAAACTAAACTGTCAAAGTATAAATTAAACTTAACAATTATTATTTATAAAACACTATTTAAACTATTTATACTAAGTTTATGGTCATTTGACGGGGGATAACCCATAATAAAGAGTACAATATTATTATTACAAAGAAATCAGTTTATCTTATTTTTACTATGAAATCGTGACATACTTTATTAAGAAAAGTTTTTGTTTTTCTAAGTGCCCTAAAAAACGAAAATCGACCGTAGCACTAACAGCGCCGCTGGCATTTTTTCCGTGTCAGTAATTCAATACCTATTTTGAATCTGTGAACGACCTATTTTACATATATAAAAATGTAGTTGATTTTTTTTTTTTTTTTACTTATATAANACGATCCACTTCAATTACGGTTTGTTTATCGCGTTGCTATTCTGCCGATAACAACAAAGCAGAAACATTGCGTAATGCGATTTTTTTAAACAATTTATTTTTTCTCGATTGCGTTGAAATCGTAAGGCTTCTTGAAACGCTATAGGGGGACATCTAAAGAACGCTCCGAAAATGGGCATTGAGCCCTTGACCACCTCCCTTTCACTAGGCGGCGTGATACGACGAGTATTTATATTGTAATTGCTCGCCTTGTGCGCGAGACATTTTATAATATCCTCATTAGTTATGGAACAATTAAGGTTTATAATAAATATGATCTGGCGTGGTTGTGATTACATCGCGAAAGAAGAACCGGAAAGGATCGATGGTTCAGAACAGGAATCTGCCTCATTGAATCAGTTACCTTTTATGCTTCAGCAGTGCTGCCCGTGTCCCAGTGTGTCTCGTTTGGGGCTCCTTGGTCTCCTTGGTCTCGTAAATGAAGTGGAAGTTTTTGCCTTCACTTCTCTTTGGACAGTAAATCAACGTGCAATTACGAGGCTCTGAGGAAGAATGGCTTAACGGGACATCATTGAGGAAAAGACGGTTTAAGAGGTCTTCTTTTATGGAAGCTTGTAATTGTAAGGTGTGAGTGGATAGGAGAGTCAGAGAGGTAAAGCAAAGTTTGCATGGTCCGTTGCACATCATACTCTAGTGTATATATTTTAGGCGTCTCAATTATCTTGTGTTAAATCCAATGCATTGTATCCTAAGACAAGCCTAAGGACAATACTTTTTCGAGCATCGCCGCACAGTGCGCTATATTTAGTAAGACGTAGTTTGTGAATGATTAAACACACAAATCGAATCTCAAGAGTTATCATGTAGCTCATGAATATATATCATGAACCAGGGACTATATTTTATAGCTTTAAAATATTAAACACGATGGTGAGATCCCCACATTAACCTAAGGTAAACGTTCAATGTAATTCTTTCATCATTTTAAAAAGCGTTCACGGTTGTGTTACCAAGCATTTTTGTTTCATTTATTAAGTTAATAAAGTTAACTCACATTAACCGCAAACAAAGACACACCCAACGCTTAGCGGTAAAATAAGAGCTGCATAATTTTACATAAAGTAAATAATCCGCATTTTGGTCAGTATTGAATTAGGTCACCATATCACATTTGCGTTCCTGTTCGGCCGTCTCTGTGGAACTGATCAAATACTTTCATAGATTCTTTATTATCATCTAGCACAATGCATCACTCTGAATAATTATGTTTGGTACGGCAACAACACCCACATTGATAGAGTATTGGGAATACTTATGCGATTTTAGAATTGTGTCTGTATTCTTTGACAAGTCAGGATTATAAATATTATTAAAATTTGCATTATTTAAACACTTTTCTGCACAGCATCTTGTTACCGTTATACTTTGCATGATCAAGTTAAACGTATAGTATATTTGTATTAAGCAAATATACAGTAATACATTGACATTGTATCTAACACGTTTTCAAAACAGACGAGGTTGTACAAAGATAATGTATAACTCTTTATTCGTTAATAATACATTTTTGAATGTATTAGGAACAAACACTGTTATTAAGGTTCATAAGGCATGAACTATATAAGTAGTAGAACGAAGGGATTTTCTATAGTAATAGAAGAACAGATATGCCAGATAAATCCTTTGTTCATTGTGATTTCGACACAAAATATGGTAAAAATATATACACAATAAAATAACCCATCCCAATAGTGTACACACACAATAATCATTCCATATAGTCCGCCTACTTTAGCAGTGAAGAAAAAATAATCTTTTCGCATGCCACAACCGAATTGACTCAAGAAGTAAGAACCGTGCTCTTAATTCGATCTACTGTATGGCAGAGGATGGTTGTTAGGGCTGTAACGAATTAAAAAAAAAATGGTTCGGATCCGAAACCGAATCCAAATAAGGTTTCTTGCAGTTTTTCGGATCCGGATCCATCAAAAAAGAGAACATGCGTATTTAACTGTCAAAATTGAAGAAATAAATGTGTTAGAAATATAATTTGACTAAGAAACATATTAAACAAAAACACATAACAAAATACTCTTTTACTATCTTGTTTCTGTTTTTATTCCTTGAGAACCGGTAAAACAAGTATGTTAATATTATACCGCAATTAAAAAATGTATTATAAGTTTAATAGCAATGTCGAAATAAAATAAAATCTTAACACTTAATACATTGCTCGTTGATAAATCCAATATTCACAGTTCATACAGTTTGATGAATTTTGTTTTCACATATCAACATTGTCCGGGTCCAGGCAAACCATATGAGCACTGACAAGGTGTCCCCTGCTGTGGAGAGGTTTATCTAACTGGAGACTAAAGTTCCCTGCATAACACGATACCTGAATGCTATCTGTGTCAGAAAGGGGTGTGTTCTGCTTATTTCTCCACTATTTGCAGGGTCCTTCTTTTGCTCTACTACGAAGACAATCCAGTCATAAATTGTCCGCCCTGACATGTTCGCGAAAATAGGTACTTTATTCGATAAAAGCCGAATGATCTCGGATGATATGCGTATTTGACTGTGGAATGTCCATAAATATCGACTGTTATACGTATCTGTTATCTTTTTTAACAGAACCAGTCTGTATAAAAAAGAATATTGTAAAAACAGCGCTAGGTTACATACAACTACGAAAATAAATATTCGGAACTAAAATGTCTAGGGGTGGATCCTTACCCGCGAATCTGAAATTGGATCCGATGTCATTTCGGGTACCCGTTACAGCCCTAATGGTTGTATGTCAGATGGAAAATTGCATAAATAAACTTCTTAATGTTGAGAATATCTGACGCCGGTCACAGACCAGACAATTGTTCAGTATTGAACGTGGAAATGTTGTCAGTCATGGCTTCATTCATCCGGTAGGAGCCAGTTTGCGACTTCCAACTTGACTGTATAAATAATGATGGTCGGTTACAGTTAAAATGAGAGGATGTGGACGGCGTCTTTAGAATATATGTTTCTTATGACAACCATGTAAACATAACGGGTAATACAACTACTTGATCATATTTTCACTATACAATGTATAAAGCATTAAAGCTTTATATTTAAATACTCGTATAACTTTTTTATACTTCGGGCAAGTAAAATCCAAAGAGCACGTCACAACATTTAGACTATTTTTTCTTTTTTCTTCAACAATATTTACCATTAATATTAACAATAATGCAAAATACAAACAAAGGCCACTACGAATAACAAATAACTGTAATCGCATTTTATTATTTTATGTGTGTGGGTGGTTATTAACCTTGATCTTTATGACATGATCTGTTTGTGCTCTAAGCCGCAAACACTATTACCTTTTTATTTGTGCCTTATTCTAAACAAAATGGTCATTTTCCTGTATATTCGATTTATGTTTCTTCTTAACTTTAAAATATGTGTTAATTAAAAAATAAAGACAAAGACAGCATAATTGCTATAACTAGAAAATATACACATGAAGATCTGTATTCATTTCTCTGCTGATGATTCTTAAGAAATTCTGGATGGCTTTACAAATCATTTTTTAGACTACTCAATAGTTCAATCAAGCGGAGCGTAATTGATTGAGGTCCATATTTGTTAATGAACATATTGCCCACCTAGGCGCCTTTTGAAGACGCACACATTCAGAGACTCCTATGTCTTGTATTTTGTAAAACAACAGTGTGTAAACGTGTTGAACGCCTGCCACATACTGTTATTCACTCTGAATAGAATAATGAAATATTTGGTGCAATTTAACACTCCATTTTGAAGCTAGTATAAAATATAAATAAAATTGAAACCAGTTTTGTAATGTAATGTAAAATATGCGATACTCATCAATTGCTACATAAACACCAGACTAATGTATTAAAGGATACACACCGTATAGCCTGTGTTTACTTGATTTGTTAAAGATATTGTTGCATGACATACTTCAAAAGATGAAGGGTTTATCATTTTTAAATCTGAAATAAATCTTGAATAATACACTTGTAATGGGATGGGACGTCATCTATGGTTATCAGCATTCGAGTCGAGAGGAATGTGATTGTTTGTGAATTTTTTTTATCGTCACCTCTCCATCTTTTTCAAAAATATAATTTCTATGCGACATATTCGAACAAGCATGGTCATAGGCGTAGAATCGCATTGCAGAGCGAAGAATTTCACTTGATGGATGAAAATGACTTCCTAGCACTAAGAATCATATCTGCATCGAGTCTTGAATAATGTAATAAAGTACCAATAAAAAGTTCAAGATTGGGTGCAAGGTTCAATGAATATCCGCGAATGTCATTCTAGGTATTGACACATTTTTTAAGAGTCGAATATGAACGATATTTCTCGCGAGAAGAGTTATCACAAGCTGGGTCACGATAACCAAGCCACACATGTAAATTATTCCCAACCGTTTAATTCCGTGTTCAATTATGGTCTACAAGGAGTTACTTATATTCTTGAAAGCATTCAGCACTCTAAAACTTTGCATTTCATTAAATATTAATATATTACCATTTAGTAGATCTTCATCAATGTAAATAAGTCGCTGTCATGGGAATTATCACGACGTATTGAATTGCGTTTACTGTCGGGTGTTTCGTTGGTATGTACAAATTCGTAATAGAAAGTATATCCATTTGGGTATGTGCATACAATGTATACAATTTCAGGTCTCTATTTCTGAGTTTCTATTTGTTTTATTAGAAAAAAAATGTTTCCTGTGAATATCGAGTGCTTGGTGTCTATGGGGAATATCTAATGAACGCTCCCAAAGTGGGGATCGAACCCTTGACCTCCCTTTCACTAGGCGGCGTGATACGACGACAATTTATATTGTAATTGCTTGACATTTTATAAGAGTCTAATTAGTTATGGACCAATTAAGGTTAAGAAGAAATACTATCACGCATGCTCAAGTTATTCACAAAAAGGTATGTTTATTTATAAAAATGACAAAAAAAGGTTCATGTGTTTTATTTTGAAACAAACACCGAAAATAGGAAGAACGAAAATGATCGAATGTAGTTGTCATATATGGAAGACATGATAAAATAGTCAACATAAAATGTAATGTAAAATATTGGTAATTTTTATATTTTTATGGTTATGATGTAGCAGCGTTTTTCAATGTTGCCATGGCAAAAATGTATTACTCATGAAGCCAGCCTACTGTATGTATTGTTTACGAAGCGTTTATAATTTATCACTATTTTTATTGCAACGTTTAAGCGATTTATTGATCCAATTGCACATGAAACTTATGCTCTTATTTCGGGTCGTATTTGTTGCATAATTGTTTTTAACGAAAATGTGAATACATATATAACAAGTCATAGATTTATAAATGTGAAAACCGCATCACGTGTCGTCTTTACAGACTCTTTCAAATTGTATGAATAGATTCACAACTAACTCCTCAATCTACTGAAGCAGGCATATAAAGTGAAACGTGGTTAATACAGTTCGGCAAATGGTACCTGACAACCGGATGCTACGTACTGTGGCGAACGCTTCGAGGTCGAGTAATTTGATTTGATCGGATCATTTTTCTCAGACGATAAATGTATCAGTTAAATCCATTTGATCTTGTTTACGGGTACAAACTGACAGACAACGCGCAAGAGGGGTAGTCATATCGCTGGCGTGGTTGTTATAACATCGAGACAAAATACCGGAAAGGATCGATGGTTCTGGAAAGAAAACAGCCTCATTGACTAAATTGACGTTAATGCTCCAGCAGCGCTCACCGTGTCTCAGTGGTTCACGTTTGGGGTCCGCTTGTGTCACTAGGTGAAGTGCACGTTTTTGCCTTTACTTTTTTTAAGGAGTAAAGCATCTTGGAAGTACGAGGCTCTCAGGCAGAATGGCTGTAATGGACATCATGGTGGCCAGGAAGGTTTTAGAGGTCCGCTTGATTGAAGCCTGTGATCGTAAGGCGTGCGTGGAAAGAAAGAGAGGTAGAGCCTGAAGAAGAAACGTTTGCATGTTCGTTGCACATCGCACTGTAGTGTTTTTATTTGAGGCGTCTAACTTATGTTTTGTTTAATCCGAGGCAGTGTTGTCTGCGTATAAGTCTTTTGGGGAGCACCGCCTCATAGTTAAGACTAGTTGACGAAATCAAAAAGCCGGCTCGCACTACAGTTAGTAAGATTTAGATTTGTGATTAATTTAACACACGAGTCGAATCTCGAGTGTTATCATGTAGCGTATAAATATATAACCTGTACTAGGGACTATATTTTATATTTGTATAACACGATAGTAAGACCCCCAAACGAACTTGAGCTAAAAGTTCAATTTAAACGCAAAACAGGCCCCGTCATAAAGGATCAGTATTTTCATAAAATTACCATTTTCTGTGCGGGGTTTCGTGCGTTGTTGTAAGTTTCACGGAATAAGTGCGTTTTGTGGCGTGAATTTAACGAGAATTTCGAATTTTAAAGAAAAAACAGCTTTTTCATTGGAAAATACAAAAAAAAGTACAGAAACTCGTCTTGAGTATCTCAAACCGCATCAATTGGTGCTGAAAGAGGCCATAAACACGTATAAATAATAGTTTATTTCTTCGTCGACATAGCATGTACACATATTTCAGTATTTTGACTGATTTGTATTATTTAGGTGTGTGTTTTTGCTCTTGAACGCCCTTTATAAATCAAAGCACCGACAGCACAAGCCAGATGGCTTATAAGGCGTTATTATAAAATGCATTTTCAAGCATTTCTTGTTGAAAGATCGATCTGAAATTTGGCATGCACATTGAAAATAGGTAAATTATTATTCAGAAGTGCATATTTTACGCGATTTTAACAGTTCAGGGTGTCTAATAGGTTACANGATATATCTCAAAATGAGATATACAACTCAGAACCGCCGCATGGCCTGTCCTTTTATAAATGTTTGTCTAAAATATGTCGTAAACACTTATTCAGCTAAAATGTAAGTGTGCCTGCTTTCAGGAGTAGTTGTACGTCGAATAAGTTTTGCGTTCCTCAGATTAAAGATGACCGCCTGGCAGCCATATTGGATTTTAATATTTTATCCAAGCGATTCCGTGAAACACACTATACTTAATAAGCACAATTCATAATCGTGATGGACACACTACTTAAAGAAGTAGTGGTACCTTATATAACTTTCAGATTTATTCATATAAGATTGATGACTTTCTTCTATCTAAGGGTTCTTAAACTTTGTTAATCGACTGATTTCAGTTAAATGTAATACACTCAATGAACATAGTGCCTCGTAGTGTTTGATAGTATATTTAATTATATTTTTTAACCAAAACTCAAAAAGGCCATAGGTGGCAATCCTTGATACGTTTAGAGAAGGATTGCCCATCAATTGACAATTCTTCTACTGCAGTGTTGGAATTTATTAACATGACACAAAAAGTAAACTGTTGGATCAAATTGAAAGAACATTTGTGGAAACAATTTAAGATATCATAGAATCTGATAGTAGCATCAATTTTGTTCTTTCCAAATGTGTAAGATGTTTATGGCTTAGGTTTAAAACGTGACAATCTTGCAAATGTATTTTATTTGTTCAACGATAAATTGTTAAATCAGAATGTGTAATGTCCATATCATAGGGACGACAATATATGGCTTGCATATTCGATCAGTCGTTATAACTGCACTTTATATGTAATAACATTTTTTGATGAAGGGATGAACATTACAAATTCAGCCTGAAAACGTATTTGAGCTTAAAAGGATTTGACCATTACATTAATTCAAAAGTGATAACGGTGTATAGTGTTTTAAAATGTTAAATACTAATTGAATTTTTCGAAACAATATATAATGTTGAAAACGGATTCCAGTGCCGTTACATATCAACAATTATTGTTAACAAAGTATATTAAGATGAAATTTTGTATTTATTTGTAAGGCTGTATGTATTTAGTACATATGCATGTTTAAATTGATAATTGTGGTTTTAATTGATTATTCGTTTCGTAGTTAATCGTTGTATTTGAACTAGTTTAAATAGTAGTATTGAGTCCTGTTGCATATTTAAGAATTTCTAATTACTTTATACAGGACAAAACATAATATTTAGATAGTACAACCTCACGGATTGCAAATGTGAAATGTGAAATGTGCAATAAAAATAAACCTTATACAAAAGTGTTAAAATAAGATTGCATGATTACCCAGCTTCATATCCTATATTGGCATTCTGTTCCAAGAGTGAAATATTTACTGTATTTCTAAAGAGAAGAATCATTACAAGCTACGTTATAAAAACCAAGCCACCAATATATCGAATCTATTAACAATGTTCTCATTCATTGTTAAGAAGGATTGCTTGGTATTTCTCCAAAAGCTCTTAAGGAACATGCGACTTTTTCATAAGATGTTTAATGTATAACCAATTTGTAAATCAGTGTTAATAAGCCGTTTTCTTAGTAAAGTGAGACAATTAAATATTGTAAAATGTGTAAATTTTCTCACTTAACTGAGAAAATATCTAACATCATTACGACGAAAACAAACACATTTCCTTTTTATATAATGCTGTGATTATTATTTTCTATAAATAACGTTTAAGACGGTTTTAACTTGTACTATTTACTCATCGATATGTAATTATTGGGGTTGCAATTAAGCGCCGTGTTGAATTTCAATGAATGTTTTCCGAGAATTTCAAACGTAATTTGTTGGGGCTGCTACTGGCACTACCAACAGGCAGGCATATTGACCGTCTTGGTTTGAGTCATCTTGACCAGAAGGAAACTAAGCAAAAATTGTGTACATTTTGGTAGAGGCTTAGACAACGTTTACAAGGTTCACGGTCACACAATAGAAAACGCAGATGTCGTACTCAAGAAACATAAATAGCTTTATGCTTTTTAAAATATTAAACTGTCGAAGAAATACGGTTGAAACGTGTATTATTTTAAGATATAAATTGTTGTATTCTCTTTATATTTCGATATGTCAATGTAATTGATTTTGAAAGGTGGCTTTCAAAACACGATGATATGTATCCGAACGCTGAACACAGAGTCGCATCATAAATACTGGATGTAAACTTCACGTTTGTACCAAATGCATAAGTTTTAATTCAATATTCAATAGAAGAATTCCCTAACAGTAATGGAGCCGGTCATATTCATGACAGGTGCCCAATCCTTGACGTGAAATGTCATGGTTTATTGACTGATTTGGCTTTATATATCAAGCTTTGGACCGCACAGGTTCTCTAGATGCAGACACCCTGCTGCACTTGGAATATTAACTCTCAGGAGAAGCGTCACAATTGCTGCGCGGGCGTAATGATGTATGCTGCAGATAAATCAAAATTACACGTATTCTCAGAAACTCATGTTTAAAAAAATATAGTTATATCAAGCCTATGACATAAACATGTCTTCAGATGTGTTTGACGTTTAAAACCAGTTTCATGAAACCAAAACGTCAATTTAAATGAACAGATTTTAACGTAAATACAGTGCAAAATAGTCCATAATTTTATAAAGACATGCACGAAATAGTTTGTTTTAGTACAATAGAGGATTGACGTTGATGGCTTGAGTCACACAGTTTTGTGTAACATTGTTGTTAACGCAAGTGAAATTTTGTAAAAACAGTGTATAAAATACATGGTATACAGCATTTATTGCAATAGCAAAGGTGCAAAATATTCGATAATGCAAATAATGTATTGTATACATCTTGAATATGCATGTGTCATTCTCGGTGCACTAAAGCTGCACGAAGACCTCGCTTAAAAACAAAGACTCGCAATAAAGCAACATTTCCTCATTTATTAAAATATCTGTGAATGATATCGCATTACTTTTGCGAATTTACTGATAAGCTAATATAATTCTATTACCTGTATTAATGACATTTATTGCGATGCGATTGATCATTTCTTCCGTGGCTATTTACTATAATACTCAGTGATAGGACATGCATTAAAACTTAATTTCACGTCAAATTGGAATTTGAAAAAAAAGTAGTCCCTGATGAGGCTACTGAAAAAAAACATAGGGAATTATTTCCTTAATAAGTATTAATATTTCATCACTTAACAATGAATAAATACTGTTAACATGCATGCCAAATATTGATTGAAATCTTACATTTATAATAAATATACAATTACCGACAGAACTTATAATATGTTTGATATTTATGACATGCTCTCGACGCGGAATCACTAACATGACTAGAGCCAAGATGTTTACATAAATACGTAAAAGACTTTAACCATTCTTCCGAAAAATCACAAATAATGATAATGCCCGTTTGACCGTAAAACCGTTATTCGAAAAACATGTTTATAATCAAATGGCTAAATTATGCGGCTTCCGAAGATTACTATAGGACACGAAACGTATGTGTTAGTTGTATGGCATTTATGAAATAAAACACATAACCAAAATGAAGTCTTCATAGTGAAAACAAATGTGTTTGATATAATTTAAATATTTTTTTCCCTGCTGATATGTATCGTCAAATTTTTTTTTTGTGCAGGACGATGATTCGTGAAAGTTATACGACTGGCATAAAGTTCGTACGAACGATTCTCTAACATAAGAAATATTTCAAAGTTCCTATGCAATTCGAGTGTTGCATATGAAAAATCTTACGAAGCCAAATGTTACGATTCAAATTGCTGATCGTGTAGATGACTTATAGTGAAAGATGGAAAGAAACCAAAGTTCATGGGATTAGAGCAAATAAAACATTTGAAAGAAATCATACATTGTTGGAATGGCTTTTAAGTTCTGAAAGGTCATTTTACACACACAAGCTTCATCACAGTACGGATTTTTCCGACTAGAGACCATTTTCTTTAAACAACAGTATTACCAGGTAAATTGCAATGCATAGCTAGTGTAATTCGATGGCAATCAACTCAAGGTCGTTGTTAGTTGTTGCCATTTCTGATACAAGCATGATTATGCTATTTAATACGTAAAAAATATGAAAATTTTATACCCATGTTATGTTAAAAAAAAAATGAGCTGTTTGTCCTTCCAAAGATAGTAAGTTGATATGCAAACATAGTGTCATACACGTCATTCAACTTGAAACGTTNAATATGCTACACAGTTATCACTTCATTTTGTGACATATGTACACACTCCATGATACTTATTTTTCTAAATAAAACCAAAATTCTACTTTCATGTTCATTGTTAGTAATATAGACTATGCTATGAGTGTTTTAAATTCTCCCATGTTTATCCATAATGTATAACCATTTATCAAACGTTTGTTGAGGACGGACGCAAAGTATTATTTATTTATTATTTAATATTTATTGTAAAGTAATTTTTGTCAGTTGTGTCTCATTATTATTTTTCCGAAAGGCTTTGTCATGTGTAATTGTATTGTGATTTTAAATACTGTAAACACATTTATTTAAAAACGATCCCTGTTTATAGGTATTGTACTAAATGATTAATGACTGATGTATATTGTGTGTAGCAATGACTCCTGACTCCATGCGTTAAGGATGATCTATTATTGAAACAATATCCACAACATCCATATCAGATGTCAAAGAGGCGAAATGATTTATACAATTTATAATGACATTACACACTATCATTGCAAGAAAGTGTTATTTTTTTACATTGATTAATGCATTTCACTCAATGAGATGATGGAATCTATTTATGGAAGTGTTTATTGCGTCAAGAGATGTATAGCATTTATTTATCTTCTGAACACATTGACTGTAGGCTGTTTAAGTGCTGACAATATATTTTGTGATGATTGAAGAAACTATTCAACGAGCTAAGTTGAATAAGGCTATGTAATGAATATACGAGTATCGAACACTCGTCGCCCCTTCTTGCAATTAGAGATTCACATTGAATTGTCAAGTAATTTGTCTATCAACATCACCTATTGAGTTTCATGTTGATAGCGTTTATTGTGGTTTTGTGAGACGCAATTGGTCGTTTATACAAAGTTTGAATTTGTGTGTTTTATAACAATTTATAAATTGCAATCTATCTCATCATTGTTTCAATGAACACTATTTACCAACACATTGTTCATAGAAAACTAACCTGCCAAACTTTTAATTAAACGTAATAATTATTTAATGTAAAAACACTATTTCAACTTTTTTTAACTAAGTTTCAGTTCATTTGACGGAAGATAACCCATACTCAAGAGTACACTATTACTATTACTAAATAACCAGTTTATCTGATTTTTACTATAATTTTAAATTTCATTGGATGTATAAAGTTTCTACAAACCATGCATATTTTTCTTTTAATTTTTACTATATATTCACATTAAAAAAGTGGTAAGTTCGACTTTAAATAAATGTCTCATTTTACGTGTTATTTATCTTAACGTTTGTAGAATATATTATATTAGCTTCCTAAACTTGTTTGACTTTTGATGTTGGTTTAATAAACCGATTTCCATCGAGCAGTAAACTATGCGATTATGAAACGCCAAGTATACACCAGCTTGGGTATTGTTACATATTATATTAGGAAAGTTTTTGTTTTTCTAAGTGCCCTGAAAAACGATAATCTACCGTAGCATGAACAGCGCCGCTCGCATATTTTCCCGTGTCAGTAATGCAATACCAATTTCAAATCTGTGAACGACCTATTTGTTTTATATATATATTATATTCTAACGTTTCAGAAGGAAGATGTGAATTGCACCAATGTTTGTGTGTAAGATGATGTTAAAATTAAGCTTTAATGTCAGGAAATATTATACCTGTTTATAACTGAGACGTGCATTGAAGTGTATTTTTGTTGTTGTGGTCAGTATATACAAATTGAGTATATTGTTATGTTACTATATTTATGAATAAGATGAAAAACTCGTTTCTTTTCGGTGCAAATAGGTTTTGCGATAGTTTCATTTCAACAAATTAAATGTTATATGAATCGACATCTAACGAGACATGTAAACTTTATGTCAAAGACGTACAACATAATAAATATGTGTTAATACATATTAATCTGATACTATAACAGCACATTGCTTGAATCAGTTTTTCGTTCTCCAGTTTTCCAGAGAAAGCTATACTACGTCATTACCCGTGTAAATCAAATTGCTGATCGTGTAGATGACTTATAGTGAAAGATGGAAAGAAACCAAAGTTCATGGGATTAGAGCAAATTAAACATCTGAAAGAAATCATACATTGTTGGAATCGCTTTTAAGTTCTGAAAGGTCATTTTACACACACAAGCTTCATCACACTACGGATTTTTCCGACTAGAGACCATTTTCTTTAAACAACAGTCTTACCAGGTAAATTGCAATGCATAGCCAGTGTAATTCAATGGCAATCAACTCAAGGTCGTTGTAAGTTGTTGCCATTTCTGTTACAAGCATGATTATGCTATTTAATACGTAAAAAATATGAAATTTTTATACCCATGTTATATTAAAAACAAATTGAGCTGTTTGTCCTTCCAAAGATAGTAATTTGATATGCAAACAAAGTGTCATACACGTCATTCAACTTGAAACGTTTGCATACAATTAGCTATTGATGGTTTATCGGTCGATGCGAATTGTTTTGAAAATTCACTTAGCTAAACGAAATATTACCATTATTGTTTTGTTCCGTTTGACAAATGAAATTCATGAAGTGTTACTTGGTGTGAGACAAAGAGACATTGAATAAACGAATGGCTTTAAAGATAAACTAATGTATGCTTTCATCTCTTAATAAAATATTAAATATGTAGAACTGCATCAGCAGGAGAGAGAAATGAGATCACTTTAAGAATTTAGTATTCCGTTCAAAAGAACGCCATAACACCATACAATCAGCACAAAACAAACATTTGCCTTTGTCAAATATGCTTAAAGCAGGCATCTTGGGACCTTAAATGGGATTTAAATTGGATCAAACTTGCATGCATCTAAAATATTCAGTAGGAGCACTTAATAATTAAATAACGCACAACGGTGAATTAAATTCAAAATCATACCATATATATAAATCAGTATATTTCACATATCGATTTATTTTTGTATTTTTTTTTAACAATCATCCAGGCACCGTTTGATCCGATTTGATATATTCTATCAGACACAGTTAAATGTTTGAATGTTGTATGACATTATAAGCTTTACTTTAAATGTTGAGACGGGCATTGTTTACGCCCCGCTCTTACTGACCTGTGTACTAACGCGAAAGGACTTGTGGGTAGCACTTCTTTTACGAGTGAAAAGTGAAAGCGAAAGTAGGTCAGGTTATCGTGCTTCTGATAATCGCTATCAGTCTTAATAGAGATTCAAAATCACATTTAAACATAATTAAATAACATTTCTTTAAACATCATTCCGTTTTAAACACACAACAAAAAACGATTTTTCTTTCGTTATTAACATTTTCATTCCTACGCAGAACTACTTTGGCGGAAGCATTATTCCCGAAACCAGGGGAATGTGATGCCTCTTAGTATAGAGGTGACAACAACGTAGTGACGTCACCATCTATGTATAGAATGTTGAGACGGGGAAATACGACGCTCGTTCCTTCACAAATAGGTGGGTGCAAATAAGTTTAGTCGATAAACGTTTGCGTCAGAACTATTCATAAACTGGTTCCTATCAAATTACGGCTTTGTTAGCTTGCGGCAATTTTGTCGATATGTTTACAGCATGCTCATTGAATGTATTTAGTTAAAACTGGTTATTTCTTCCTTCAAATGCGCACTTCATTTGCATGTATTACAAGTGAAGCACTGGGGATTATTTTTCAGATAATTTGAGTTTTGCACCGGAAAGAGTTATTCTCAACAAAGTCATTGTTAAGCATTTTGCAATACATTTTGAATTTGTATGTTTTTAACAAGTTCCACATAACACAGTATAACGCAGTAAAAACCAAATTAACACCAGTTTATACCTTTTGATAAGACTGATAAGACAACTGGTAAATGTAATCTTTAGTTTGACCTTTCAGAGAACCAATATGAATTATAACATTTATGGTCTAAGAAAGCGACAATATACTGGTGTATTTTGGCATGAGAGAATCAGTTTAGGAATGCACAAGATCCATACATCATGTGTATGTGTACAAGTTGTATATGTAGTTTTGACTCAGTTGTGTACAAGTGGTTGAACATGTTCACTGTTGGATAATACACGAGCATGAATGACTAAGATAATGATACGAGTAATTAAGGCCATGTCTTATCTGTTATAATCTTACCTCGTACAGAAAAATCGTGTTTCAATGGCTCAGACATTAAGGCAGCTTAATTAAATGATATCACGGATGTTAACATGACGGCGTTATATAATACGGAATAGCGAACTTTTCTCCTTTCATTACGCTGATGATGGAGTCGGAATGAAGGGTACTCGGTAAAATAAAATCGTTACACGGCTACTCACTGACCTGCTCCAGCTGCGCTCTCGCCCAATTTTAATTTACTTAACCTGTATCACACCGCACGGGGTCAGTAAGTAGCCGTGTTACTCATATCATATAGATATTATATTTACTCCATTTTCGTGTTTAGTTTAGTATCTGCATTACACATGTTTGCTTCAACTTATGTAAGTATAACAACAATCATAATTTACTAATGGAAGCCTTACTATCATCACCGTATAGGGTCGCTCCAGGAATTGTGAATTGCGATATATACACACAAAAAAGCACAACACAGTTGGACATATGAGAAATGTAGCATGCATATCATTGTCATTACTAATAAACAGATTTAAGATTTGATGATATGCGATATAGTCTTAGAGAAGTAGGCAGAGCTTACCAGCAAGCTGAGTCCTTAATGAATAATTTTTCCGATTTGATATATTCTATCAGACACAATTAAACGTTTAAATGTTGTATGACATTATAAGCTTTACTTTAAATGTTGAGACGGGGAAATACGACGCTCGTTCCTTCACAAATAGGTGAGTTCAATAAGGTTAAGTCGATAGACGTTTGCGTCAGAACTATTCATAAACTGGTTTCTATCAATTTACGGCTTTGTTAGCTTGCGGCAATTTTGTCGACATGTTCACAGCATGCTCATTGAATGTATTTAGTTAAAACTGGTAATTTCTTCCTTCAAATGCGCACTTCATTTGCATGTATTACAAGTGTAGCACTGAGGATTATTTTTCAGATAGGTTGGGTTGATTCCAGAAAGAGTTATTATAAGAAAAATCATTGTTTAGAATTTTGAAATAGATTTTGAATGGGTATGCTTTAAACGAGTTCCACATAACACAGTATAGCACAGTAAAAACCAAATTAACAGCAGTAAATACTTTTTGATAAGGCTCTGATAAGACAACTGGTAAATGTAATCTTTAGTTTGACCTTTCAGAAAAAACAATATTAATTATTACGTTTATGGTCTAATAAAGTGACAATATACTGATGTATTTTGACATGAGACAATCGGTTAAGGAATGCCAAAGATCCATACATCATGTGTGTGTGGACACGTTGTATATGTAGCCCTATATGCTGAGTTTTAACTCTGTTGTGAACTAGTGGTTGAACATGTTCACTGTTGGATAATACACGAGCATGAATGACTAGGATGATGATACGAGTAATTAAGGCCATGTCTTATCTGTGGTAATCTTACCTCGTACAGAATAATCGTTTTTCAAGGGCTCTGCCAGGTCACATGCTGACTGTGTATTGTTCCATATGGTGTGGACCGCTTAATTAACTGATATTACGGATGTAAACAAGACGGCTTTATATAATACGGAATAGCGAACTTGTCTCCTTTTATAACGTTGATGATGGAGAATGAAGGTTAATCAGTAGGATAAAATCGTTAAACGACTTCTTACTGACCTGCTCAACCCGCGCTCTCGCCCAATATTTATTTACTTACCATATATCACACCGTACGGTGTCAGTAAGATGCCGTGTAACTAATATCATCTTGACATTATATTTACGAAATGTCTACTGCAAATTCCATTTTCGTGTTTGATTTATCTGCATCACATATGTTTGCTTCAATTTATTTAAGTAAAAGAACGTTCGTAATTTATTGATGGATGTTTTACTATCATTACCGTAAAGGGTCGCTCCAGGAATTGTGAATTGCGATATATACACACAAAAACACAACAAAGTTGGACATATGAGGGACATCGCATGCATATCATTGTCATTCCTAATAAACAGATTTAAGATTTGATGATATGCGATATAATCTTAGAGCAAACTATCTTGCCAAGAAGAAGGCAGAGCCTACCAGCAATGTTCTGAATGAATAATTGTTCTCATTTAAGAACCCTGAATTTAAAACATTTTTACCTAAATAACCCAAGTCGTTTCAAATGAAGGTTTGTATGATGTTTGATGTGAATCTGTTGTTTTAAATGTATAATGGTTAGACATATATAACATGTTAATGTAATGCTACACCAGGAAAGGAAAACCCTTAGTATACCATGCGGTCCTTTTTTATGGCAAAGTATCTGTTGCCAAGCACAAAAGAAATGTAATTTATAACACACGCACGCACACAACACAAAACTGTGGTAATAAACATTTTGATCCGTTAATATAAACCGTAAATTTTATTTCGGACATCTTCGGATCCCTCATTCTAGTAATGTCAACGATAATGTGTAAATATAACACCCCGTAGACGGTGATACAACATATTGTCAACCAGAGGATGCAAATGACAACCAGAGCGTTATCATTTCTTATAAGACTTCTTTAGTGTTCATATACAGCAAATGTGTTTGTTTGAGCTCAATATTTGCAAGTGTTAAAATCCAGTCGCAGGTGCGGTTTCATAAATAATAGAAAATACAAGGAACTATGTTTCTTGTGTTATTTGTTATTATTACTCCTTTAGAACATCTGTCAGAACGACACACTAGAGAAATCTTCGGTTGACTTCACATGTACTGATTTGTTTTTTGGTAAATAAGAATTGAATTGTCAAACGCCATTATCGGTTAATGAAAAAAGTATAAATTAAAAATGTAAAATATGTTATCAATTGAAAAAGAATGCACCATAACCACAACGTCCTATGTAAAATGCCACAGAGCCATTTGCGTACAACCGAATGCGTCAACTTGTTTAATGTATATCGGTTTTGTGAACGGACGATCCACTCCAATTACGGTTTGTTTATTGCATTGCTATTCCGCCGATAAACACTAAGCTGAAATATTGCGTAATAGGACTTTTTAAAACCAATCGATTTTAGCTCAATTGCGTCCAAATCGTAAGGCTTATTGATTCCATCTCCTGTGAATATCCAGTGCTTGGAGTCTATGTGAAAAAAGAACGCGCCAACAGTGGGGAGCGAACCTGTGTCAACCAATTCACACGGCGGACACCTTATCCACCACGCCACGGCGTGATAAGACTAGTATGTATATTGTAATTGCTTGCCTTATGCGCGTATCATTTTCGAAGTTTCTAACTAGTTATGGACCTATAAAGGTTGAAAATAAATATTATAACGCATGGTTAATATTCAGGAAAGGTATGTGGTTTTTATAACATCGAGAAAAAGGACCGGAAAAATATCGTCGGGTCAAAACAGGAATCTGAAACATTGACTTAGTAAACTTTGCTTCTTCAGCGGTGGCCCTCGTCCGCGGCTCTTTGGAACTTGGATCTTCTTCAGAATGGGTCTGCAGGGTTGCATTTTCAGACATATGTCAGGTTGGTGAAGTGGAAGTGTTTATATTCACTTTTCTTTGAGGAGTGAAGCTTCGTGCAAGCTCGAGGCTCTGAGGCATAAAGGCGTGCGGGCTATGAAAAAACAACATTTAGGACAGGAAGGGTTTATAGGTCTGAATGACGGAGGCTTTGATTGTAATGCGTGCGTGGAAAGAAGAGCCAGAGAGGTAAAGCCTGATCAAGAAATGTTTGCATGGTCCGCTGCACATCGCAATGTAGTGTACATATTTGAGGCGTCACACATATGGTTTGTTTAATCCGAGGTATTGTAGCCTAAGCACAACCCTTTGGGGACCACCGTCGCATAGTGAAGACTTAATGACGAAATGAAAAAAAACGACTTGCGCTACAGTTACTTTGACGCATATTTGTGAATAATTGAACGCACACGTGTAATCTTTTCGAGTGTTATCATGCAGCGCATGAACACATGATTTGTACCAGGGACTTTATTTTATATCTTTATAATATTGAACACGATAGTAAGACCCCAACTGAACCAAAGCTCGAAGTTTTATGTAATTCATTTTAACATTTTTTTAAGCGTTCGGTCTTGTGTTACCAAGCATTTTTATATAATTGTTTAAGTAGATAACCTTAACTTGCATGAACCCCATACAAACCTTACGTTCAGCGGTAAAACTTGCGCTGTATAATTGTACATACAGTACATAATCCACATGTGGTCCTTATTGAATAAGGCCACCATATCACACATGCGTTCTGTCTCTGCGGAACTAATAAAATAATTATCCAGAATGTGTATACTCATCTTGTTAAATCTATCTCAGTGAATAATTATGTTAAGTAGGGCAACATCTTTCACATTTATATATTTGGAATGCCTGTTTTGTTTGACAAGTCAATATTATACATACAATTAAAATTGCAATTTTTGAAACACTTATCTGTACAGCAACTTATATAAGTTATTTTTGCATGCTCAAACCATGCGATGTACACGATCTTTTTATTAAGCGAATATGTAGTAATTAATTGAAATTATATCGTACCTTATTTAAAAACCAGACAAGAGTGTACAAAGATAATTAATAACACCGTATTCGTTAATTATGTATGTAAGGAACGCAAACTACTATTAAAGTTCATGAGGGACGAAATATATATTACAGAGTAGATCTGAGGGATGTTTTCTAAGATTCAAGAGCAGATATTACAGATAAATTCTAAAGGCAACATTGTGTCACTTTAAAAAAAATAAGAAAAGTAAATAATAACCTTTGATCTGTGACATATAATGTATTTACTTAGAGAGACTTTTATCAACACAATACAAAAACAGACATATACATTTTCTAACGATCATAAATATAATGACAATCTTGAAGTATCAGTAGACGTCATGGACGAAGTTGTATTCAGCTAAGTATTCGTTGTTGTTCAGTCCGGTGGGCTGGGGTAAGGGGGGATGTTGAGATGGCAGGGAATTTAAATCATGAATTGAGTTCGATAGATCGGTAGACAAACACGACAAAATAGGAAGGGACACACACTGCCCTTGGCAAGACTATTTGCTAGTATACTATTAATATACTTTAGCAAGTGCTAGTATAATTTTATTTGTTAACTGTAGCTTGCATTAGTATATACTCAACTGTTATCACTTTATTGTGTGACATGAATACATTCCAAACTTATGGTACTTTTTGTTTATCTCAATAAAATCGAAATTCTACTTTCATATAAATTGTCAGTAGTTAAGACTATTTTAGGACTTTGTTTAAGTATCACAAACTAATTGATGACGTATATCCACATATCATATAGTGGTAGCAAATACGTAAACGGAACATAATAAATGCATATTACGCATACAAAAAATCGTATACGTTTCAGAGTTTCAGAATACAAGTCAGTCTCTCCGCAACGTTGATGTTGGCATAAGTGTGATGGTAAACATTCCGTTAGAGACAACAGACACACAGGACATTTGTATCCAATTCTTGCATTGGGTAGACATAGATTTTTTATTCTGAAAAAATTTATAGATTTTTTATTTATTTTTGACAAGTTAATCCAAAGTTTTTCTTTTTGAGTTTACAAACATGTATTTACTTGAATCTTTGGTCATTAAATAAGCCTAACAGGCAACGGACTATTAACATATCACGTCATCCATTGCGTTAATGGCACGAGAATAAAGTAAGCAAATTAAATCAATCAAACCATTGCGATAATCACAGCATTTTCTAAACTAAACCGAATAGTGAGGTATTAATTGGTATCATTTAAGCCTAAAGTGTATAAGAGGCATAAGTCCCCTGTATATCTTTCTGAACAGTTTAAGGCAACTCGATAAGTTTTATTCTTTTATAACCAGAAAAGCAGCTTAAGAAACATAAATTGTATTATTATTGTTATTTAATAAGTGAATGCTTCGACAGGCCGTAGACAGCTCATACTGATTACAAAAATCCATGTATTTCCACTGATGAGAAATAATCGTAACAAATATCATAAACAAACAATATAAGGCAAGTTTATCACTGGGTCAGTTTTACTTGCTTCCGACTATTTTCGCTGCCGATCATGAGTTTCTTTACCTACACGACTAGAGCCAACACAATCGGCAGCAACTCTTTTAATAAGTGTTGGTTCTGCAAAACAAAAATAAAAACGACACATTATGTAAATTAATATTTCGACAAAAACTGTAAAAAAATATACACAAACTAATAACCCAATCGCACTAGTGGACAAACAAAAATTGTCATTCCATATAGACCGCCACTTTCGAGCGGAAGAAACATTATTCTTTGCGCATTCCACATCAGAACAGACTCAAGAAGTAGGAATCGTGATATTACTCCGATATACTTTATGGCAGAGGATGGTTGTATGTCAGATAGGAATTGCATAAATAAACTACTTAAGGTTGAGAATATCTGACGCCGGTCACAGACCAGACATTATTTGTTCAGTATTAAACGTGGACATATTGTCAGTTATGACTTCATTCATCCGGTAGGAGCCAGTTTGCGACTTCCAACTTGACTGTTTTAAAAATGATGGTCGGTGGTCGGTTACAGCTACAATGAGTGGCATGCAGACGACGGCTGTAGCATATATGTTTCTTATGACAACCACGTACAAATAACGGATAAAACAAATACTTGCAAATATTCACACACACTACAATGTATAAGCAAATCAGCTTTATATTGAAAATACTCGTATAATTTATTTATGCTTTGGGCAAGTAAAATGAAAAGAGCGAATTAACACAAAACATTTAGCCTAATTTAACTTAAACATTATTTACCATTATTATTCACTTTAATGTAAATACAAACAAAGGCCATAATACATTACAATACTTCAAATTACAAATAACTCTAATTGCATTATATCTATGTGCCTGGGTATGTGGTAATGATCGATCATTATTTTGAGTATGATACATCTGATGTGCATTGAATCTGTTCCAATGCAATCCAATGACACTTCCATATATAAGCCAAGTCATGCAAAAGAAGTTCTCATTTAATATGCGGCATCCGCACAGTCTGGTCTGGAGCTTCGTGTCAGCTAATGAGACAACGAACAATGTTGCAGATACTCAATACGTTGCATAGCCTCAATTTGTAAAAAAGGCTTTTGAAAGGAGCATCTCTTTGGTTCAATGTATTCAAGTTGCGCAAACTTGTTTTTATAAAATATGTGTGTGCTTTCGTTTGAAAGCGATATAGTGTCAGTATTTTTAGTTTTATTTAGAGTTGCAACATAGTCATACATTTATAAAAACTAATTAAACACCAACGTTCTGTCAAATACCGATTTAGTTTCAAGAACAGTGTGTATCATGTATACCAAGCGCATGCAACATAATTTCGTTGGTGTAAAGTTCGCTGAGTTCCGGTTTGCGATTTTCAGAAGGATTGAGAAGATTCGTTGGAATAAGCAAATATCTCTGAAAGAGTTATGGTCAAAAATTCAAAGTGTGGCACGTAGTCTTTGTTCTTGACGCAAGGCAATAAGTTATTGCAGGAACATCAAAAATTAATGCAACTGCCGCCGAACTTGTTCAAAAGCGGCAACACAGTTTCATAGTTCCAACAATAAAGGCAGTTGGCTGTCACATACTTTACTTTTTTGATGAGTCATTCAGTTATTGAGCTTTGATCTCAAAAAGTTGTTAACTGAGATCATGTTTTAACAAAATGAGTTGTATCATTACTACTGTGTGTTAAAACATTAAACGGAAAAAGAAGCAGCGATTTGGGTAAACCGGGCATATTGCATGTGCGTAAATTGTGGTTCCATATTAATCTGGGACGCAATTCCGCTTGCATGAACTGTTTCTTTTAAAGGAAGTAATTTCTAAACTAAAATTCAGTGTATGCGGAAATTGTCGCCCCTGATAAGCCTGTGCAAATCTTTCAGGCTAATCTGGGACGAAGCGTTAGGCATATTTCATCACCCCCGCCTTTTCCCAGAACGCGACTCGAATAATTATTACTGACAAACCCCTATCCACACAATTTGAATATTTCTTACGGTTCGTAGTCACCATATTTATGTTTGCTTGTTATATCATGTTGATGTATGTTTACTGTTGTCAAAGAAGAGCAATAGCAATACTTACGAGACAAATAAATTGTGTTTAAACATTAACTTATTACCATATGATGTTTATGATCGAAATACTTAGAGATAAATGGTAAAACGTGAAAGGTCATGCTATTATGAACGTAGTTAAGAGAAGTGAAGATAATTTATCGATGCCAAAAACAAATTTATAATGATAAAGTTCGTGTGTAAACACCCTTATTACAATTTGAATTGTAGCCATGTTTTGCAAAGCATGTCGAATTGTTAACCTCTTTCGGCAAGATAAGGACATAAATCATTGCATTTAAAGATTATTTTTTTAATTAAAATGCTTTTATCTCGGTTTGTTTTATAACGGTTAAAATAAATGTGCAAACACGTCCTAGATTTGTTTAAACATATAATTTGTAAAAAAAATAATTCTAAATTTGTTTTCATGCATGCTGCTGCGTCATATTTATTTCAAGAACAGAAAATAAATATATTGTTAAATACCACGTGTATAAAGCATTAAACATAAACGCAGTGAAACTTTATCTGCCCCAACAGAGGGGAAATCGTATAGCAAGAGGTTTTCTATCATACAAATGACCGATCGTAATTATTTAGTGCAGTTAGTTCACGAATATTTGACTAGAAGTCAAATGTGAGTATAGCATAATACTGAACAACTAGTGTTGGTGCCCTAAGCTGCACATATAATTACATTTTATTTTTACCTTATACTTAATGAAGTGTTCATATTGTTTATGTTAATTTGGTTTATGTTTTTTCTTAACTTTAAAATATTTGTTTATTATAGAAATACTAGAAACAGCATTATCGCTATAACTAGAATATATACACAATGGAGTTCTGAATTAATTTCTCTGCTGATGATTCTAAAGAAATTTTGGATGGCTTCACACATCATATTTCAGACTTAATAAATATTTCATATCAAGAGGAGCGTCATTGATTGAGGTCAATATTTGTTAATGTTCAGAGCAAACCGTTGGCGCCTTTTGAAGACGCACTCATTCAATGAATCATATTTCTTGCATTTCGTGAGAGAACAGTTGTAAAAATGGACCGAAAGCCTGGAATACATGTATACTGTTATTCAGTCTGAATAGAATAATTAAATATTTATTGCAGTTGGAAAGTTCTGTCTAAAATGTATTTAAAAGCTACTGTGTCACATATTGGTAGAAAAATATATATGAAACCGAAAAACGATTGTAATGAAAACGATTAGACACACTTCAACTGCGGACACTATACAAACAACAGACTAAACAACTATTAAGGGAAACACACCGAAAAGCCTTTGTATTCTCTCTTCATGAAATATTTTGATGAATGACATATTTCAAAAGATGCCTAAATCTGTGAACATATCCTTTTAAGACTTATATATAATGATTAAGTCTGTTTGATTTACTTTCGTTTATTTAAAACATCTCATATATACCAATAATGCATTAAACTAAATTACACAGAACAATTACAATCGCAGTGAAAATAATTATTATGGGCTTTAACCCGGGTGTTCGGTGTGAAATGCGAATAGTGTTAACGTACCACTGAAGTAATTTGAACTTTGCGTTTCTTGTTCTTACGTNCAATCGCAGTGAAAATAATTATTATGGGACTGTGCAGGGGCTTTAACCCGGGTGTTCGGTGTGAAATGCGAATAATGTAAACGTACCACTGAAGTAATTTGAACTTTGCGTTTCTTGTTCTTACGTATGTACTTTTTTTGTAAACAACGGGATTCCAGAACATTAATGTATAATTTATTTTAAACCGCGTTATAGTTTCACAAGAACATATCATGTAAACCTTATTGAACAATAAGATTTTGAAATTGGCTTGAACCAAAAATGCTGAAGTGAATAACTATGTTCGATGGCTAAAAATGATTGTTTGATATCTTTTCCCTTAATAATAAAAAAATGTACAAATCAATGATTAAAAAAAAAGAAAATTAATTATGCGTAAGAACCAATACAATTAAAAAAAAACTGTTAATCATTTTTAAATCTGGAATAATATAATTTTAATAGGATGGGACAACATATATATTGATGCATTTATGACCAGCATGATATCTTTATTCTAAATGGCAGAACAATTCAAATCGAGAGGAACGTGATTGTTTCAGACAATTCTGTATCGACATCACTCCATCCTTTGCAAATATATAAGTTATATGCGACATGAACAAGAATGTGTTTGCGAAAAACAATGTACACATAATCATAAGAGTAGGATCTCCTTGCACATAATTTCACTTGATTAATAACAATGACTTCTTAGATCTAAGAATTCTATCTGCATCGAGTCTTGAATAGTGTAATAAAGTATCTAGAAAAGTTTCAAGATTGGATGGCAAGGCTCCATGAATATCCACGAAGGTCATGCCAAATATTGCTATACTGTTTTAAGAGTCGAATATTTACGATATTTCTCACGAAAAGAGTAATCACAAGATTGGTCATGCTAACCAAGCCTAACATGCAAATATTCCAAACCTTTTAACTGAGTTCCCATTTTAGGTATGAAATTAGTTACTTATATTCTCGAAATCATTAAGCAAGCTGAATCTTTGCATACGATGAAATCTAAATATATATCCAATTAGGAGTTCTACATCAGTGTAAATAAGTCGATGTTATGAGAATTATCACGACATATTGAAAAGTGTTCACTGTAAGATGTTTCGTTCTTAACTACGCATGCGTAATAGAAAGTACATCCATTTGGGTTTGTGCATAAATTTAATACCATTTCAGGTCTCCATTTCTGACTTTCTATTTTTTATTAGAAGAAAATTGAATGTCTGAGGAAAAATAAAGACAGGTCTTCGTAAACTAATTCGTTATTTGAATGACAGTATCCATAAAGGAGGCTTTCTCGTTCGCGTTTGATGTCATTCCTCTAAATATTGACAGGCTAAAATGTTTTTGATGATATCGTTCTTAATCACAAGAAGGCTTACTGACATCTACAGATCAAAGTAAGGACTTGAAAATGTGATCCACATATTTAAATGTTAATTCCATTGAACGAAGTTCCTGAGATATTGCACGATTATAAATCAAACCCTTCGTTAACCACTCGCAGTTGACATCGAATATTATACATAGATATGCGAGTGATTAACGATGAATCAGTGAAACATATATCATTATCGTTATCAATACTAGTTTTAATCTAATATTAATATTATTACTATATTTAAGTCTTCACGCAAATTGTTTCTTTAGACAAGTATGTCTAATCTTGAATACAAAAGTTGATTAAAAAATCGTACAGATACATCAATTTTATCCGAAAACTGGGACAATTACGTTTTTTTTATTTGATGAAGTCATGAAGTCATGCAAATAATTTTATGTGTTTTTATTTCTAGACAATATCACTATGTAGCTTTGATGGAAATGGGTAATCTACTCGTCTTTGTTGTTAAATAAAAGTGTGCGTTTAGGCTATATTGGGATGATTTGAGGAAAAGAGCTGTGATTTCTATATACTTAGCATTGACCATTCCGAGATGATGACTGCAGATGTATTCATTTTTATACTTAATGTCGTGTATTTTGTATTGTCTTGTTATGTATACGAAATAACAATATAAATACTAAAGGGTTTTAAAAAGAGTTTATCTCCTGTTTACTTGAGTTTCATTAGTCCTCTATATGCTTTGTTGCTTATATCTTGCTCACCTCCTCTTAATAATATATACCTACCTATAAAATGCCAAGTAAATTCCACTTTATTATTTTCAAGATATGCTCTGAACAAAATTTAAATACAGAAATATATTAAGGACAATCACTATACAAATATTGGGGCAAACACTATAGTTCTAATCAACTGAACACCCCAACAATGAGATATATCTCAAAATGAGATATACAACTCAGAACCGCCGCATGGCCTGTCCTTTTATAAATGTTTGTCTAAAATATGTCGTAAACACTTATTCAGCTAAAATGTAAGTGTGCCTGCTTTCAGGAGTAGTTGTACGTCGAATAAGTTTTGCGTTCCTCAGATTAAAGATGACCGCCTGGCAGCCATATTGGATTTTAATATTTTATCCAAGCGATTCCGTGAAACACACTATACTTAATAAGCACAATTCATAATCGTGATGGACACACTACTTAAAGAAGTAGTGGTACCTTATATAACTTTCAGATTTATTCATATAAGATTGATGACTTTCTTCTATCTAAGGGTTCTTAAACTTTGTTAATCGACTGATTTCAGTTAAATGTAATACACTCAATGAACATAGTGCCTCGTAGTGTTTGATAGTATATTTAATTATATTTTTTAACCAAAACTCAAAAAGGCCATAGGTGGCAATCCTTGATACGTTTAGAGAAGGATTGCCCATCAATTGACAATTCTTCTACTGCAGTGTTGGAATTTATTAACATGACACAAAAAGTAAACTGTTGGATCAAATTGAAAGAACATTTGTGGAAACAATTTAAGATATCATAGAATCTGATAGTAGCATCAATTTTGTTCTTTCCAAATGTGTAAGATGTTTATGGCTTAGGTTTAAAACGTGACAATCTTGCAAATGTATTTTATTTGTTCAACGATAAATTGTTAAATCAGAATGTGTAATGTCCATATCATAGGGACGACAATATATGGCTTGCATATTCGATCAGTCGTTATAACTGCACTTTATATGTAATAACATTTTTTGATGAAGGGATGAACATTACAAATTCAGCCTGAAAACGTATTTGAGCTTAAAAGGATTTGACCATTACATTAATTCAAAAGTGATAACGGTGTATAGTGTTTTAAAATGTTAAATACTAATTGAATTTTTCGAAACAATATATAATGTTGAAAACGGATTCCAGTGCCGTTACATATCAACAATTATTGTTAACAAAGTATATTAAGATGAAATTTTGTATTTATTTGTAAGGCTGTATGTATTTAGTACATATGCATGTTTAAATTGATAATTGTGGTTTTAATTGATTATTCGTTTCGTAGTTAATCGTTGTATTTGAACTAGTTTAAATAGTAGTATTGAGTCCTGTTGCATATTTAAGAATTTCTAATTACTTTATACAGGACAAAACATAATATTTAGATAGTACAACCTCACGGATTGCAAATGTGAAATGTGAAATGTGCAATAAAAATAAACCTTATACAAAAGTGTTAAAATAAGATTGCATGATTACCCAGCTTCATATCCTATATTGGCATTCTGTTCCAAGAGTGAAATATTTACTGTATTTCTAAAGAGAAGAATCATTACAAGCTACGTTATAAAAACCAAGCCACCAATATATCGAATCTATTAACAATGTTCTCATTCATTGTTAAGAAGGATTGCTTGGTNTTTGATATTTATGACATGCTCTCGACGCGGAATCACTAACATGACTAGAGCCAAGATGTTTACATAAATACGTAAAACACTTTAACCATTCTTCCGAAAAATCACAAATAATGATAATGCCTGTTTGACGGTAAAACCGTTATTCGAATAACATGTTTATAATCAAATGGCTAAATTATGCGGCTTCCGAAGATTACTATAGGACACGAAACGTATGAGTTAGTTGTATGGCATTTATGAAATAAAACACATAACCAAAATGAAGTCTTCGTTGTGAAAACAAATGTGTTTGATATAATTTAAATAATGAAATATTTTTTTCCCTGCTGATATGTATCGTCAAATTTATTTTATTGTGCGGGTCGATGATTCATGAACGTTATACTACTGGCATAAAGCTCGTACGAACGATTCTCTAACATAAGAAATATTTCAAAGTTCCTATGCAATTCGAGTGTTGCATATGACAAATCTTACGAAGCCACATGTTACGAATTCGTAACGTTCCAATGTTAAATTTACTAATGGTCCATTTCTGTCGTAACGTACGCACATGCGGCCGACATATCAGCCCGAGTCATTTCGTAATTAAGCAAGGCGTCAATATAACCGAAGACAAAAGAATGGCAATCATGCACGCGTCGAATAAATCATATACAAATGTAAAGTNTGTGCGGGACGATGATTCATAAACGTTATACTACTGGCATAAAGTTCGTACGAACGATTCTCTAACATTATAAATATTTCAAAGTTCCTATGCAATTCGAGTGTTGCATATGAAAAATCTTACGAAGCCACATGTTACGAATTCGTAACGTTCCAATGTTAAATTTACTAATGGTCCATTTCTGTCGTAACGTACGCACATGCGGCCGACATATCAGCCCGAGTCATTTCGTAATTAAGCAAGGCGTCAATATAACCGAAGACAAAAGAATGGCAATCATGCACGCGTCGAATAAATCATATACAAATGTAAAGTCCAGTTGAATGAAGCAAATCTCATAACACATGCGTTCATTGTATTGTAGGCTCTTTGGAATATCATGGGAACACACAGTCCGTGTGTATAACCACACGCGTCCATTGAATTGTTGGATGTAGTGAACACCATTGGGACAAATGTTCCGTGTGAATTAGCATTCTGTATCCATAATTCACTTGCGTGTTATCGTATGAGGAATAATTACATTAGTATATTAACTAAAATAGGACCACGATCACAAATATTTTGTGAACAATTCTAAAGATATGTTTTATATTTTGTTTGTGTGTGTTTTTTCACTAGTTTGTAGACTTTAAGAATAGGCTTCGAAAATGCAATTGTTCCTAAATATATATTTTTCTTTTATACCTAATTATAAAATATGACATTGGTGCAGTGAAATAACAGCAGTGAAAATAAACAAATTGATATTTTCATCGGTGAAAATAACAAACTTTCTATTTTTAGATTATCATATCAAGATTAACTTCCCTTGTTTATATCCTTGTTTATATTTTGTCTATGATCACGAGTGAAATAAAATTGATATTTCACCGAATCCAACACATTTTATTTTTATTTCATGCTTTTTTTACCGTTTATTTACATTGTAAAAGAGTTTAAATGAAGAATTTTGCTGGAATAATGACGTCATATCATCAACAAAATGATGTCATTTCGTCAAAAAATGACGTCATTTCAATGTTTTGAGGTCAGCGAAAAAGAAACTGCGTTTAATTATTCTTTTGAAAAAGGGGCATAAAAGAAATAAGAGGATATTTGTTCATGTCAGTGTAAGATCGTTTGTTATTTNGTGTATTATTTTAAGATATAAATTGTTGTATTCTCTTTATATTTCGATATGTCAATGTAATTGATTTTGAAAGGTGGCTTTCAAAACACGATGATATGTATCCGAACGCTGAACACAGAGTCGCATCATAAATACTGGATGTAAACTTCACGTTTGTACCAAATGCATAAGTTTTAATTCAATATTCAATAGAAGAATTCCCTAACAGTAATGGAGCCGGTCATATTCATGACAGGTGCCCAATCCTTGACGTGAAATGTCATGGTTTATTGACTGATTTGGCTTTATATATCAAGCTTTGGACCGCACAGGTTCTCTAGATGCAGACACCCTGCTGCACTTGGAATATTAACTCTCAGGAGAAGCGTCACAATTGCTGCGCGGGCGTAATGATGTATGCTGCAGATAAATCAAAATTACACGTATTCTCAGAAACTCATGTTTAAAAAAATATAGTTATATCAAGCCTATGACATAAACATGTCTTCAGATGTGTTTGACGTTTAAAACCAGTTTCATGAAACCAAAACGTCAATTTAAATGAACAGATTTTAACGTAAATACAGTGCAAAATAGTCCATAATTTTATAAAGACATGCACGAAATAGTTTGTTTTAGTACAATAGAGGATTGACGTTGATGGCTTGAGTCACACAGTTTTGTGTAACATTGTTGTTAACGCAAGTGAAATTTTTGTAAAAACAGTGTTTAAAATACATGGTATACAGCATTTATTGCAATGGCAAAGGTGCAAAATATTCGATAATGCAAATAATGTTTTGTATACATCTTGAATATGCATGTGTCATTCTCGGTGCACTAAAGCTGCACGAAGACCTCGCTTAAAAACAAAGACTCGCAATAAAGCAAGATTTCCTCATTTATTAATATATCTGTGAAATGCGATCGCATTACTTTTGCGAATTTACTGATAAGCTAATATAATTATATTACCTGTATTTATAGCATTTATTGCGATGCGATTGATCATTTCTTCCGTGGCTATTTACTATAATACTCAGTGATAGGACAGGCATTAAAACTTAATTTCACGTCAAATTGGAATTTGAAAAAAACAAGTAGTCCCTGATGAGGCTACTGAGAAAAAACATAGGGAATTGATTCCTTAATAAGTATTAATATTTCATCACTTAACAATGAATAAATACTGTTAACATGCATGCCAAATATTGATTGAAATCTTACATTTATAATAAATATACAATTACCGACAGAACTTATAGAATGTTTGATATTTATGACATGCTCTCGACGCGGAATCACTAACATGACTAGAGCCAAGATGTTTACATAAATACGTAAAATACTTTAACCATTCTTACGAAAAATCACAAATAATGATAATGCCCGTTTGACGGTAAAACCGTTATTTGAAAAACATGTTTATAATCAAATGGCTAAATTATGCGGCTTCCGAAGATTACTTTAGGACACGAAACGTATGTGTTAGTTGTATGGCATTTATGAAATAAAACACATAACCAAAATGAAGTCTTCATAGTGAAAACAAATGTGTTTGATATAATTTAAATAATGAAATATTTTTTCCCTGCTGATATGTATCGTCAAATTTATTTTATTGTGCGGGACGATGATTCATAAACGTTATACTACTGGCATAAAGTTCGTACGAACGATTCTCTAACATTATAAATATTTCAAAGTTCCTATGCAATTCGAGTGTTGCATATGAAAAATCTTACGAAGCCACATGTTACGAATTCGTAACGTTCCAATGTTAAATTTACTAATGGTCCATTTCTGTCGTAACGTACGCACATGCGGCCGACATATCAGCCCGAGTCATTTCGTAATTAAGCAAGGCGTCAATATAACCGAAGACAAACGAATGGCAATCATGCACGCGTCGAATAAATCATATACAAATGTAAAGTCCAATTGAATTAAGCAAATCTCATAACACATGCGTTCATTGTATTGTAGGCTCTTTGGAATATCATGGGAACACACAGTCCGTGTGTATAACCACACGCGTCCATTGAATTGTTGGATGTAGTGAACACCATTGGGACAAATGTTCCGTGTGAATTAGCATTCTGTATCCATAATTCACTTGCGTGTTATCGTATGAGGAATAATTACATTAGTATATTAACTAAAATAGGACCACGATCACAAATATTTTGTGAACAATTCTAAAGATATGTTTTATATTTTGTTTGTGTGTGTTTTTTCACTAGTTTGTAGACTTTAAGAATAGGCTTCGAAAATGCAATTGTTCCTAAATATATATTTTTCTTTTATACCTAATTATAAAATATGACATTGGTGCAGTGAAATAACAGCAGTGAAAATAAACAAATTGATATTTTCATCGGTGAAAATAACAAACTTTCTATTTTTAGATTATCATATCAAGATTAACTTCCCTTGTTTATATCCTTGTTTATATTTTGTCTATGATCACGAGTGAAATAAAATTGATATTCCACCGAATCCAACACATTTTATTTTTATTTTATGCTTTTTTTTACCGTTTAATAACATTGTAAAAGAGTTTAAATGAAGAATTTTGCTGGAATAATGACGTCATTTCATCAACAAAATGATGTCACTACGTCAAAAAATGACGTTATTTCAATATATTGAGGTCAGCGAAAAAAAAAATGCTTTTAATTATTTTTTTGAAAAAGGGGCATAAAAGAAACAGAAAATGTGTTCATGTCAGTGTAAGATCGTTTATTGTTTCACTCGTGATCATAGAAAAATAATATGTTCTATGATCACTCGTGAAAAAACAAACGATCTTACACTGACATGAACAAATATCCTCTATATCTTCAATATTTGCCAACATTTTAGCAATGAGAGAGAATGTCGAAAATGAATAACGCATTTGAGTTAATTCAAGTAACGTTTCAGTTTAAACTCATTTGTGTTCATTTTTTACACGAAGCAGTTTTTATGTCATGTTATAAAAATAAGAGCCATTAAGTTAAATGTAAGTGTAACTAGAAATGGCGCGGCAGCGGCCGACGCGTATCCCCACGCCGGATACATTGGTGAATAAATAAGGAAGTTAGGTTAACAATTTTTTTGGGTGGGCGTGGTCTATGTGGGCGTTGCACCTCAGGGTTGGTAATGGGGCCATTCAAAGTTGAGATCGACCGTATTGTCATAAGAGATGTTCAGTATCAATTTGAAGTGAATCGGTGTAGAAATGAAGAAGTTAATGTAAAATAACCTAAACTAGAGTGTTAACAAGATTTTACTATAGCCATATAAGGAAAACTGCCCCGCCCCCAATTACTTTTGACCCAGGGGTCAGATCAAAATTCAAAATAGTTCACCGTCGCACATATGCTCATAGATACCATGTGTGTAAGTTTCAAGGTTCTAGTGATAAAAGTGTAGGAGAAGATAGTGGCAAGGACGGATGGACAGACGGCGGAGATAACCACAATATCCCCACGCTTCGAAAAGCGTGGGGATAATGACACATCTATCATCAGAAATAATAATAAGTACAAATATATAATCAAAAATTGTTGACAATCACGCAACGGCTGTTGTTATTTCTGTCTTACAGTTAATGGAGTTTTGCATGTCTCTAGGCACTTTACAAGATATTACAATTGAATGTCTCGCATTGAAATACTCTGAGATTCTCAGACTTTTAAGTGTGGGATTATGTTGTCATAAATTTTACGGAGCCGGTAATATTCGAGACAAGTTGACATGAAATGCAAGAGTGACCTGGCTTCATAAATTAAGCTCCAGACTGTCCGTGTCTTCTAGGTGCAGACTCCCTGCTGAAATGTCAACGCTCCACGTGGGCGTTACGATGACAAATGAAAGATGATTGAATGCACTCGTATAGTAAGAAACATTGGATTTTTGGAGAAAAGTTTATTGTTAAAACAAGCCTATGATGTCTTTAAAGGTGTTTGACTGTTAGAATTAGCGTCATAAATACCAAAAACGTTAAGATGAACGGATTTTAACACCAGTACAGTTAGCAAACCACGTTCAATATACTATATTTTTACCTGCACTCACTAGTTTTATGATAACAATAGATGTTTGGCGTTGATGGTTTGAGTATTTGAATTTTTTATGAAAATTTGATAACACACGTGTTAACTCATGTGGAATTTGTATGAAATGTTAAAAATACACGGAATAAACCATTTACTGAAATATTTATCATATTTATTGCAAAATATTCGATAATGTAAATATTTAAATAATGTCTGTCTCTTGAATATGCTTTTGTAATTGTTTGTACAAAAAGCTGCAAGACGTCCTCACTTAAAAACAAAGACAAGCCATGAACCAAAAGCACCCGGCCCCATACGTTTAATCATTTATACATATATCAGTGGGATACGACCACGCTCCCTGTGCAAATTGAATAAAAAACAGATGATTAGCAAATATAATTCCGCGGTATTCAATAATTCTTCTTAAATGTTTGCCAAACGACCCCGAGACGCAGTAGAAGCAATACAAGCATTCAGCAATATATCTCCCAGTGTCTCCTAAGGCTGTTGATTTATTCCGAGCTGCAGTAGCGTTCGATGTATCGATCAGTGAGAACTATACGTGTCGCACAGACAAAACTTTTCTGATCCTTTCAGAATGAAACTCCAATATTGGCATCGTCGAAGAAATGGATTGTGTCATGCAGTGATTCTGGGTTTGTTCAGAACTTCTCTGATAATCATCACGAGTTAACCAATTTAAAAGCAAACACCGAGGCGTCTGGTGATTCTGACCAGTTGTGCTGGGATTAATTAGTTTTAACTGAATGGATTTACGTACGAAACCAATTACTTGAATGAAGTTTGAGGTAAGGTTATTGAGCTATTTAAAGTTAAGTAAAATTGCTTATATTATTACGGTTGGAATATTATATACAACAATGGTACAGTAATATAGTTTAAGCACATGGTCGATTTGAAACAATACCTACATTGGACATCGTCTAATATAAAAAGTATTATCAAATATTAAAACTGATGTCTGTTTGTTTTTTTGTAAATTAACTATGCCGCATATTTCTATGTTGTTGTCCTTGATTATGGTCTAAAATAGAATACCTAAGAAAGCGAGTGGAATTTCAGTGTATAAATGATTGGGGTTTTATACACGTTTTAAATCTTTATTAACTGCACATTATTTACATGTTTGCAAATATAAGTATACTGAACACGGTCTTTATTTTGTCATTTCATTTTCTACTTTCCTTATACGTGTACTATTCATTGAACATAACGATTTTATTCTTTCTTTAAAAGGAGTCAATTTTGAACATCTTCAAAATGTTAAATGTTCATTTAAAACTTTCTGACGAAACCGTATGGTAGAATTGAAGAATCGTTTTTGTATTGCCTCGATAAAAAAGTACATTACTTAACATTGATTCGCATGATATATCTGCAAGAAAGTAATGCAAATACCAAAACGTTCGCACTTTCTCAGAACTTATAAAGTGTGTGGAAAAAACAATGCCACATTTTAAAAAAGTGGATTTGATAAATACATGAAAATGGTAACATATTTGGAAAGCTATTAGCATGACAAAGGAAACCATTAACAGTTTATTCGGTTAAACCACAGAAATGTTATTATCATTAAAAAATTGTGTGTTCATATTGAATCATCCATTTGCAACTGTTCATGCTTACGTCACTGCTACTAAACTTTTAACAAAAGATCCGAAGGCCATTAGGCGCAGTCTGAAACGATAATGGTATCTGTTTGGAGCAAGTAAGGTTCCCTAGCTTTAACAAAACACAACTTTAACACATGGAAGTCATGTTTAAAAAACAAAATCAATTTTGTTTGTACTCTTCCCTAAAAGCATAACAACACAGTTGCTTTATGTTCTATTCAAGTTCCATTATGAGTGGGTTACCCATGTGATTGTTAGAGTTGTCCAATGGTTTTATATTCTCATAAGTAAAACTGCCCCACCGTATGGAGGCCATGTCTATCGACGCACTGGAATCATAGCCCACTCCTTGAACAAATCATAAGAACAAATGTGCAGACAAGCGTTAATGAATATTGGGTAATGCATGTGGCCTACAGAGTGTTCACAAGTTTTTTTTTTTTTTTTTTTAATTCGACCTAATGACTTATTGTATGACCCGACGTCATCCTGTTTCAAACTGGGTTGAGATATAATTAGAGAACATGTTCTGAGCTAGTTTTATTAAATTTTGCCTTTAGAGTGTCCGCAAGCGTATTTTCTATAATTTTACCTAGTTTTTGATTCCACATTACCCAATATAGGACAAGAGTTCTGACCCCATTTCATGAAGATTTGGCAAACAAATGTGACCTCAAGTGTTTTCACAAGCTTTTCCTTTAATTTGACATAGAAATCCCTTGGACCCAGTTTCGATCTCGTTCGAAATATTATTCGAACAAACGTTCCTACCAAGTTTAACGAAGATTGGGTAATAAATGTGACCTATGGAATTTTCACAAGTGTTTTTCTTTGACCCCTAGTGACACAGTTTCGGAATCATCTTGATATCATTGAGACAAATTTTCTATGCAACATTAATGAATATTCGGCGATACATGTGATAGTGTATTCATAAGCCATTTCTTTAATTTACCCGTGTAACCTTTTTTTTTGATCCCATGCGACCAAGTTTCAATCTCGATTGCAATAAAAAAGTGGAACGTGTCGTCCCTGATTAGCATAAGGGACTGCAATCTGTGATGACACTTCACGCACGTGCATTAAGTCACGTTTTCCCAGAACGCGTCTCATTTTATTGTAGATTGTAGCATTGTAGTTAGATGTTGTTTCTAGTTCGACAAAACAATTAGAATAAAACGTTATCGGAAAATGTGTTGTTGTGCATTCATTGGTAGTGCTTTATTCAATTCAGTGCAAACACCAAATGATTATAATATATAGATTATACGCAGTCCGTTGGCGTCTAGTATTTTCAAAGCAATCGGATAGTTAAATTCAATGACAGTAAACATTGTTGAAATGCTCAAAAACTCACCGACTAGAACAATTACTAACGATAATAAGCAGAGAGTCTCGTGAAAGCATATGATCTGTTTTAATCTGTAAGTTACGATTAGTGAATACATTGTTAACTGCAAATCTTCAATTAAAGTCAATGAAACGTAACAGTGCATTTAAAGCGCAATTATTAATCACTTAAATCACACAGACAATCAAACGAATTACTGGTGGTAAAGCACATGCGCCTGAATAAGTAATGACGAACATTCGTCAAAGAGAATCGCCTGCTATTCTTCCCGGGGTGATTTCGCTGCAGAGATTTATCGTTGAATAATATGCAGCAGAGCAAGTTCAAAATCGATCCTTTCTGTTGGCCATACGCCCGCATATGTCTAAGGATTGTTGTTGTTGTAACTAAAGAAGAACACGTTGTCGCACGCTCGTGAGTCATCACTAGGGCTCAATGGGATTTATGCATGTGTGGGCATGTAATAAAATAGGTTTTTAGTACAATTATATCTTTTAAGCGGCTGTCTTTAAACGCAAACATAAATATACATGAGCAATACTAATATCTTTATTACTTAATGTCTTACTTAAACATGTACTATTGCAAAAAGGAACATTAATAAAACGATATTTGCATTACTTTTGTTGGCACGTTAAAAAGTATATTTGATTAAAATTAGTTAGTTCTGTCTTCTTTTGCAAAATAATTTGTTATTTAATAACAAGCACATAGATCACGTATAACGGTATTTTCTTTAAAATCATTGCTATGTGTATTACGTATTAATCATTTGTTGATAAATGATGCAAAAAGTGCTACCAATTACAAAACAAAAACTTTGGCATGATTTGACTTTCTTTTCGGCTTTCAAATGCGATATTTTTCAGGACATAATATATTTGTGAATATTGTGATTTTATGTACTTTTTTGTAATCAATATATATTCCTATATAATGCCCTTTTTTGCCCGAAATCGATATTGTGACGAAAACAAACACGAATTATCAACACCGCTGAACATATTATAAAGTTCATACACGTGACTACAGTATTAACTACTTATTGCTCGCAATGGGCACCTTTCTGAATTGCAGTTTATAACATTAGGCTTTTTGCTTGCTAAAACGCATTCCATCGTTCTGCCATACACAGGCGTTTAATGGAGCTCGATTGGAGGCCGCTCCCAACTAATGGAAATGTAGTTAATGGCTCAAATGGAACGGCAATAAAACATAACGCTTATAATAGGCACTCAAATGGATGATAAAACTGCCGAGAATTCCGCTGCAGTTGTGTAGTTTGCTTTTAGCTTGTTTCTGTATTGCCTTTCGATAATTGTACTTTATTGAATAGAAACGCGTTTATTTTAGAATTTGAAGTGTGTATTTCATGGAGATGTACATGGACAGTTTGCAAACTGATATTTATCCTATCATAATAATAATTATATAATACATGGATATACATATTACAATGTTATATTTATACACAAATAATAAAATGTACACGTATATATAATATAAAGTCAAGAAGTAGATTCGGACAGTGTATGACCGCAAAGACGTATGACGTTTGAACACCACATATTAATACAGAAAACATGTATAACATTGTTTACAATTATGAATTAAAACAATGTATATGTATATAATAGCCAAGGGTAATATATTTTATAAAAAAGACCTGGTGTACAGTTCGCACTGAAATGTATACCGTATTTATCCCATCCTCAGACGTGCGTTGTCGAAATAACCCACTGTGGAATATATTTTGGTTTATTTTCGGCAGTGTTGAAATATAGCTGTCACGCGCGGCGGACTACTTTTTTGGATTTATACACGAAATGAATGTTTCCTTTTCAAATCAATGTACCGTATATAAATAAAAGCCGAATTGCCAGTTAAATTTATCTCAAAACCGGCTTTCCGTACTTATATTTTTCATTATTGATTGCGCAATTTATGATGTATCTCGTGTGACGTAATTTCTGTGCGAAACACAACAGTTTAATTTTGAGAAATGATGAGTACAGTTCATGACGTAGCGTGTGACGAATTGGAAAGTTTATTGAGTTCATAAACACATTTAAATATATATATACTAGTTATAGGATGGCATAATGGTCTTTATTTAACTATGCTACAATAATTTATATGATTATAGGTGCTACCTAATTTACGGGCAAAAGCTTAGAAGATGTCTGTTTAAGATAACATAAGTTGTAAATGTCTGCATATTATTGTGGTACAAAACCTTAAAATGCTTGACATAAAAATATGTAACTGTTTACTATTAAATACAACTTTTCTTTCATTTATTCTCTGATGCTACTTCTTCTGAACTTGTATTATAGTTTTCATTAATCAACGTTTTATATCTTTTAAAAAGTAATGAGAACGTATATACTCAGTTTCAGCTTAAACAATAATTGTATTAAACACAATATACAGCGTTAATTTCAAATATGATATTTGAAAATAAACAATTCTTTATACGCCGGTGTAAACGTGTATCACTTTTTTATCCCTTATCCGTCGTAAATCAATTATTTTATCAACGTTAAGTTTATTGCATGAACAGTTTATACAGTTTCTACCATTATACATGGTACATCTCACTATGTTTATCACATAAAACATATTTGTAACGCACCCGTGTAATTAAAAATGAGCGTCATACATGAACAGAACAGACATTTTATTTAGACTCATACATAAGTACATCGTCTTAATACATATACTATATAAGTAAGTATGTCACGTTTTCAATACATTTAAGTTCAATACAGATCAAATATATGCATATTATAAACATTCAAAACATATAGTCTTTAAATGACAGAAAGATTGTGTAAGTGATACCGGTAATACGGTAGTATTGATCAATGAATTGCGAATAACAAATGCTTCCTTTATATATTTACACGACTTGACAAGTTCGTTTTTTTCGGATGAAGTTAGTAATTTGTGATATTTAAAAACAGATGGATTAACATATACATAGCGTTTAAGGTATTTTTGTCTTAAAACACTATAGCAGGGGCAAATACAAACAAAGTGAAACTCATTCTCAATGTCTCTACTATTGCAACATAAACAGTATCTTTCATTGCGTGAAATAGTATTGCGGGCGTACCTCCCTGTTTGGATTCTTAATGGGAGTCCAGAAATCCTTAATTTAACAAAGTGAACACGCGAATTCCTTGGAAACAGATCTCAATAAGGTTCGTATAATATTGTATGTTTAAAAACTCTATACATGTCCAACACAGAACTGTTATTTAATGTACCATACCAGTCTTGTTTAAATGTATCTATAAGCCTGTTTTTAAACTGATATATAAAAGAAGTAACACACACAGAGCTTGGGTTATTAAAAACATGTTCTTAACCATAATCGGTTAACAACTTTTTAATATGTGAGACCCAATTTATGTGTCATTTATGACACTCTTCAACATTCATATTATGCACAGTATGAAGAATAATATTATTACTCAATCTAATTTTAAACCAATATTTTAACATTTTTATAAAACGATTAATGTAAAGTGGGTATCTACCCAACTCTCCATAAACACATGCATTACAGCTGTTGAGTCTTACTTGTAGTATACGCTTACAGAACTTTAAATGAATACGTTCTTTTTCTTTGGACTTTGTAAAACCCCATATTTCGGAGGCATTACTAAGAATCGAACCAACAAATGCATCAAATAACTGACAAAGTATTTTAGGTTTAAGATCATACATTTTACACTTGTATAAAAGAGTATTCATAGCTTTAAGGGCTTTACCCTCTAAATATTCTTGGTTTAATGTAAATCTACATGTATAATTTATAACAGTACCTAAGTAATTAAAATACATGTCATGATGTGTGGTTAGATAATTAAACGATTTTCCCCTTATCACGACACCTTTAGTATTTAGGTATTTTAGTTTTTTCTCACAATGCAAATAAGTGGCATTTACCAATAGGGTTTTATTAATTTCTTTCCAATCATTCATGTAATTGTATATCTTGAAATCAATTCTGTGTTATCATCATAAGGCCCTTAACGGTAGTCCATTATGTATTCCCCTGAATATTAACTGACAGATTACTGACCCTGAAATTATGCAAGGTAAAATTTAATGTGTAATAGTAACTGAGCCTAACTCTGTGCCTATGAGTCTTTTGAAGTTTCTGAGAATAGTTCGGACATCTATACACTGAACAGTGTTAAATACAATTTGATGGACTAAAAGACGTTGTGAGTTGGCCGATGTTCTGGGGGATTTCTCTCAAATCAGCCAAAAAATATTCTCTATGTATTCATTCGCGTCTACTGGAAATTTTCTCAGCACTTCATAGCTATCGATATAGGTCATTTAAGGTGAAAAGCTGGATTGAACAGCTACGCCGAAAAAAAGTATTAAATAGTAATAGGATGTTAAACCTCATTATTTTCATCTCAGGTCTAATTGAAAAGCCTGCATAAGTGAATTGAAAACTATTCGTATAAATTAAAGTCAATAAACTATACAAAACAATGATTCCCGAAGTGTTTGCATCTATCTTGGAAGTGATATTTTGCTGAAGCCTAAGGCGTAAGCCTAAAGCTGGCTTAAAGTATTGGTCATGGAAATGGCATAAACTGATTAAACATAAAAACATAAACACAGCATGATATGTCAAATTATAATTTATGCAGGAATTATAAAACATACATAGAAGTACAACAGGCATTTTTAATTGAAATATTCACAATTATGCCACTGCATTAAGCAAATGGGTCATTGAACAAAAAAGGAATATTCAATTACACAATAAACAAGAAGTTCTATATTTAAACACGCTTCTTAATAATGTGTACAAGTTCAATGTCTCACTGGAGTCTTCACAACACAATGGTCCCAAAACTCAGTGTGCATTTTTTCTTGTGGCATGCGTTTTTATTAACTACTAGACTTACTGAAACATTCTATAAATGCATTGGCACTATCAGAATTTACATAAATGCAACACGTTTGCTATCTGCTAGTTATTAATTTCTTTTCTCTGTCACAGTGTTTGCATATCTGATATGTTTTATAACGAGGCGGCTTTTTGATGACAGACGCATACTCTTCATTATACCGGTAACTGCATTTTCTTTACAGTTCACCAATGTTCCATCACAATAATTCAACACAAAAATTGAACACTACAGTTGATTTCACAGTTGCTTATATTTCATTCCCTCCAAGTTTGATAGATCCAGAATCGAGGCTTGAGTATTTAGAATCCAGTCAGAATAATTCATGAAACAAAAGAAAAATACATAATAAGCCAATATCCGATGTTTATGTCAGCACAGTTTTATTGTTAGCACTAAATAGCAGTTTTTAACAGTTTGGTACGAAAATGATCGAGTACGAGTTGAACTATTGTTTTCAATCATAACCTTATCTTAAGAAGTTCTTAACATACCAACAATAGAGGATCTTGGAATAATCATGTAGAATAAACTTGAAAAATTACACCAACACTGTTCATAAAAGGATAATCTTTTTGTTTATTTAGCTTGAACGAATAACACTAAA
>VMBQ01003924.1:47097-66568 GCA_007657795.1 Dreissena rostriformis
TGTAAAAAGAAGAGTTGTTTATAGACTAAAATTTACATTATCGGCGAGGATAAATGCTGAATCATGCCTGACGTAAGTTCAAAATGGCAGCCATTCTTTTGTTTATTGCAGTGGTGAAACTAGAATTTTAATTTGAACAAAAGCGTTTGTGTTCTACTTGAGTGTGTAACATTTGGAATGCTGATTAAATTTGAATCGAGGCATATAGCGATATTTTGTCTTGTTACTCTGCTTTTGCGTGAAATTGTTAAGGACTATTTCGCGTGGCGTAAACGGAAAAGATCACACACTATTTTAATTTTATTACGCAAGGTTAGATTCAGTTAATTTAATCTTATTTCGATGTTTGATTGCATAAGAAACAAATTAAATATAAAAAATGTAGGATAAATAGAATATTGATGGGATAAATCGAATACTAGGTCGGTGCCGAATAAAGCGAAGTTCATGTTGCTCGGCCCGAAAATCTGAACCACTCGCCAAGGCTCGTGGTTCAGATTTTCTAAGCCTCGCAAAATAAACTTCGCTTTATTTGGCACCGACCTAGTATTCTCTATATACTTACATAATATGATATATGATTAACGTAACATGAGTCTTCTTAATCATGCTTTGCTTGTCTTGTTATACTGACAATGTACATTGTGCAAGTCATAATATAACACATGTTCTGTTCTGTTCTGTTTAACCAGTGTTTAATGTGTGCAATGGCATTGCCAGATGCACAAGAATGTATCAGTGTCTTTGTTTAAACAGCTGCTACTCCTGTAACTGTCACATGACCAGTGTTTATTGCGAGTGTGCTCTCTCGGAGCCTTTGAATATTGTATGATATGAACACAAAAATCGGAAGACTTTGATTCGTAACATCACGTTTTGTTAAAGCTATTGCTTGAAATAAGTGTTTGAAGTTCTTTTCAACGAAGGTCACACATTGGCTTGGAAAGATTGTATCATAATGCAGTAATGTCGCATATAAATTGACAATTCGTTAAGAATTTTGTCTACTGTCGCATATTTACCCCAATGATTTAAACTGGAATTAAAAAGTGTATGTGCGATTTTAAATTAAAGTTATGGAGTTAAATCAGAAACTCAAATACAATAGAAGCATGTTTGGCACAGAAATTACTTTTGTAATATGTAACGTTATAAAAGAGTTATTTATCCCATTATCAGACGTGCATTGACGGTATAACACCCCATTGGAGTAAACTAGCATCTATCCAACCTTGTTGAATAAACCTGTCGCGTGCTATTTTTAGATAATTTGTGGGTTTTTCCAAAAATTGGAGAATCTGCGTTTGTCAACTGCGGAAGAACAAAATCGTCTACAAATGCGATATTTGAACATTATTTATGTGAAAATGGAAGAAATAAAAGGATAAATAGAATATTAAGTGAGTTTTGGATATAACGATAAAGTTTATCATGAGAGGCTATAACCATTGTAGCGCGAGGCTTGATGGAGGATGGAGGGTCTTTATCAACCACTTACATACTATTCTCTATATCTTCAGTTGAATTTTATTTCTTATAAATAAAGCAAATATTGTGCGTTTTACCGTCTTTTGAGTAAATATCAAATACAATAAGTGTTCTCTGTATTTGACTTAGAGATAAAACATATTAAATTGGTATATCATAAATAATAGTCATACATTCATATGATACATATTTGACAGTTGTTACTAAGTTTGAAGAAATTAACACTTATTATAACACGCAACTCAATGACCCTTACGAAATGGAGACAACATCAGAAATGTAACAACCCGCACAACAACATACAACATTATTCATTTGTACCATCAACCATTACGGAATGGAACAAACTTCCTCTAGATACTAGAAATGCTGATTCTCTTACGTCTTAGAAGCATCTTCTAAATATAAATGTTACGAAACCGAATGTATTTATATTATAATGGTGAAAGGCGCCAACAAATGCTTCACTGAAGACTCAGAACTAAATGTAGTTCACTTAATCAATATCTATTTAGGGGAAATTTTGAACTTTCACCCTTGTGCACTTGTGGTGCAATCGAATCAGTTTCTCATTATTTCTTAGAACGATCTTTATGTCAACGATTTACGCACTAAAGAGAAGTTCCTTTCAGCACAATTGCTCCTTATACGTATGGGAATGAAAAACCTTGTTTCAATAATGTTGATTATTGACTTTTCCATGGTAAAGGCCAAACGTTTTTCACAACGTACAATTGGAACATAAGCAGTTTAGAAGAATTGCCTTGTGTGATATAAATAAACAATTTAATAAACATGTATTGAGTAAGTACGGACTTATTTGACAAAGATAATCTTTGGTTTAGTCTGCATTCTTCACTGCAGAGTTAGCTCCCTCATAATATAATCGTTTCCTACGGTATACAATGTTACAACTACCGATGAATATCATATCATCTTAAATGGAACACTAGTCAATAGGTATACCACTATTAGCCGTCAGTTGTTAAGATAATCTTAGGGAAACTATTGCCTTAAAAATTAAAATATTTAATGACTTTGTATATATTATTATTATAAACAATATATTTATTGTATCTATAGTTATTTAATTTTGGATATTCGTGATACGATACAAAAATAACAATAAATAACACATTTTCAACAAAACCCATATGAACACATTGTTTTATCCACATTTCGAGTACAGATCAAGTTGATGTGATTAACCCATTTATGCCTAGTGGCCTTTTTTCTAGACGCTAGGCATAAATGGGTTAATAATTATGTTGTAGCGATAACACAACACATTGAAGTATACATGTCATCGGTTTGATTAAGCGATAAGTTGAAGATAAATTAAATTTAAGAACAATATCTTAAAATGAACATATTTTGTTTATTCTAAAATGAATATATATATAACTCATGGATTGCTGATCAAATATATATTTATTTATTTTAGTACTTCGTTCTTATATTAAGTAAAAAAACTTCCGCTGGTTTTAACCTTTTGTTTGGGAAAAATGCCAAGGTTCAATATGCATTCAGTTATTGAATATCGTAAAACATATATAAAGAAGTTGAAACAAAATGTGATAATCTTTTTAGTAAGATTTTCAAGTGTATGTATTTTCACGATGAACCCACTACGTATGCAAATTAACTCATAAATATTCATAACCGCACTACTATTTAATGACATGGTGTGTACATGGTTTTAAATGGCAGAAACGCAGTATACAGATCGCATACTTAAATATGACGTCTCGTATTGCGCAAACAACAACGTTGTGTAGTTTGGCGAAAATGTGACCAAAAGTGACCGAGACTCGTACGAAAGCGAAGGGAAGTCCGTTATGGCCATTATACTTTGAACAATTGCAGCTTTTATACAAATAACAGTGTTATTGTAAGAATGTATTGGTATTTTTTCTACATTTAATTGATGTATGGGAAAATAACGACTTATTTATACATTAACGCCTTCATTGTTTATGCAACTTACGTGTACTTTTCCCGATAGTTTGAACGCCAAGGAAATGCAGAAAATATTATTCGAGTCTTAAATTTAACTAAACACAATAACGGCCAATCTGTTTTAATCGTGTGAATAAACAAATGTTGGTTTGTTGATGGAAAACCATGATATAAGTGTTTCATAATGAAATATATTCCTGCCGTCAAAATAGTATTTACCCTCGCTTACCAGAATACAAGTAAATAAGTGTTTATGATAATCACTCAAACAGACAAACACATATTATATATCAGCCATGAACTCAGAATTACTTTCATGTGTAAGGTTTGTTAAGCCTGAAGCTAAGATTCAAATACGTTACCTGTATTAACATGTACTCTAACAATTTTAAAGGGACTGTAAACCACGAATTACGTAAAAGGAAAAGTTCTAAAATACCGTATTTTTTACAATTATACGTTTATAATCATAAATGATTAAAATATCACGACTTGTATATAACATTACTTGAAAAAAGTTCTTTTTTATTTTTTACTTTATTTTTTTATTTATTTATTTTTACTGGGTATGTCTACAAGGTAACTACCAGTAAACTATAAATAACGCAAGTTAATCAATATAAACTAATAATTGTAAAAAAATACGGTATTTAAGAACTTTTCTTTTTTTCGTCATTCGTGGTTGACAGTCCCTNATCAAGAAATAACTTTTAATATCACAATTAAAAGTAGTTCGGCAAACAGCTGACATGAACTGTTTCTATTTCAATCACATAAATACCGACGAAGAAACTTAAGATCTTGTTGTCCTAGATATGGAAAAATCAAACTATTCTCAGACTGAATTGATATCATAAATGTGGGAATTATGTTATTTTGTTAAGATTCATATTACATAAATAGATTGATTTAAACACAAAAATCCTTTGTCATATTTATTTCTTTAAAACAAGATAAAAATGCTTAGCATGAACTTCAAACACAGCACGGCACCGCCTGTTTTTTCTATAGATAGAAGTAAATGTCACTTACTTTTATTTCACAACGAATATCAAAAGGCTGCTAAAATGCGTGTGGGTTGATCGTCATTCAAATGCCAAATTATTTGTAAACCGCAGCATTATGTCACCATGAGGATTATTATTTGCAACACAAATATCTGGGTCTTTCTTTCCTCAGGCTAAGTAAATGTGTGATATCAGTATTGCCTTCAACCGATAAAAAACGTTGATCATTGTTCTTACTTTTAATGTTTGAAGAAATAATATAAGATACGATTTAAAGAAGTTTTGAAATAAAAACTTTTAACCCATTTATGCCTAGCGTCTAGAAAAAAGGCCTTGGCAACCACCGTAGATGCGGCGTCTCATCAGGGTCTGTGCTGTTTGCTTAAAGGAATTTCTGTAAGAAATATTCTAAATATAGAAATAAATATACTAAATATACATCCCTAATTTAGGAAATAAAGTGATCCAATTTTGAAGGATGGGAGAGTCCACTAGGCATAAATGGGTTAAGAAGTATATGTGAATTTTCCATCAGACATGGCTAGTAACTGAGTGTTGAAGGATTGCTGGCCAAACATAATTATATCGACCAGAGGACAAAATAAACACACATCTTAAAGGACAATTCTCTTTGTTATAAGCCAATCTTCCGTTACAATAAAAACACCTTTATTTCATATTATACCAGTGTTGCGAGGCAAATAATTATTTTTATCCCATTATCAGACGTTCATTGACGGTATAACACCCCATAGAAGTAGCCTCTATCCCACCTTGTTGAATAAAGCTGTCGCAAGCCTCGCGCTACCATGGTTCTTAGCCTCGCATGATAAACTTGATATTTATCCAACACTCACATAATATTCTTTATGAGTCTATAGAAGCCACTGTTTAATCTACAATAAATTTAGTGCATGTATATCCACGTCAACACCACTATTGCACAAGTCAATGAGCCTCGCCCTGAGAAAAGGGGGTTTAATGCATGTGCGTAAAGCGTCCGCACAGGCTAATCAGGTAGGACACTCTCCGTCTAAACGGCATTTTTGCTAAGGAAATCCTTTCTTGAAACGAAAAATATTATAAAAGCGGAAAGTGTCGTCCCTGATTAGCCTGTGCGGACTGAACAGGCTAATCTGGGACGAAACTTTACGCACGTGCATTAAAACCCCTTTTCTCAGAGCGCGACTGAATTGTGATATTCCAGTGATGCCACGAAACCTACTACTTAAAATATAAAGTATGAAAACAGAAAATAAATACTTGCAACATCAAAGAAATTCCACCTGTCAAAATAAATAATTATCGCACACCTACAAGGTTACAAGTGAATAAGCAGCATTTGTAATTACTGAAACAGACAAATGGATATTACTTGAACACAGAGTCGCGTACTTGAGGAATAGTTTTAGCGCTCGAAACTATGTTTGAAATATGCTATATATATTTATTCACTTAATCTAAAACAAATCTAAAAGCAGGTGTGTTGTAATTGCAAAGTGTTACCTGTTACCAGAGAACCACACTTATCCTGCGAACGCCGCCAATATACATATATGGATATGTTATTGAGGGATTATGTACAATTATCGAAGAAGTTTCCAGCGATGTTCATTATCTGTTCAGACTCGATATGCTTATCTGAGATGTACTCTTGATAATTAAGAGTATTGCCGAGATAGTTTCTGATTACAAATAACCCCCAAATCAGAATTGTTAGGTAGAATGTATAAACGTCATTTTTTTTCACAGTGGACGCAAATAGAACCATATCATGTTTGTAGCAAATAAGACAATACTGGTTTACTTAATTTATTAAATACTGTATTTGTTTTGCATTCCGACGTATATGTGTTGAGGAGATTATGTTTTGTTATTTATAGCCAACAAATAATGTTTTATTTAAGAAATTGAGATTGTGCTGTTCAGATGTAAATACCCGAGTGAGTATGTTTTAGCAATCTAACCGTTACTTTATTTAAAAAACAAACTTTCTTAAAACTCCAGAAATGAAACCATGTTTTTAATTTTGCAATACAAATCGTCACAACGAGTAGTTATTTATTATTTTGACATAAAATGTTTTATTACAGTTATTTTGAAATACAGTATGGCTAAACTACCAGTGATATAATTGTATAATGGCCATTGAAAAAGTGCCTACATGTTACGCAAGTGATATCGATCAAAGCTACCTAGATAAAAAGCGAGAAAACCTAAAAGAGATGTAAAAAAAAACTACCACGAATTACATAAAATAGCATTAAAATGAGTACATATTGTTTGAAATATAATTAAATTGTCAAATTGTTATTGTTGAAAATTCCATAACACATGACTAATATGCATAATGGTTGTTAAATAATTAAGCACAAACGGGAATAAAAGGAAAACATGTTTAGCGATAACGCAACTATTAAAAGGTTCAACGTCCTTATTTAAAACAGTTTTTAAATGTTTTTAAATGTATCGGTTCAATTACGGATTTATATATTTTCCCATAACTACTTTTATATTATACGAATATAAACTCTAGGCACGTAAAAAAGTAACCATTTGCAGAAAATCTAATGATCTAATACGATCTCAACCGATTTCTGAGATAGTTTGTTTTAATTGCGAAACCAGTTCGAAGCAGGTGCATATTAACATATATCTTCTACAAGACGCCTATGCCATTAAATCTTTGAACCCCCGTAATATTTATCAATTGGTATCTAAGCCAGAGAACGTATACTCGAGTGTTTTCGAACATGCCAGGAAAAACAGAAAGCTAGGTATATGCCTTGGGCACTGCAGGAAAAGATCAATTCTTAATGAAATAGCGAACATTTCAGTGAAGGAAGTAAACCTGTTAATTGAACTTCTCTTTGTTTAGTGACGGATTATTATCCAAAAAAAGATTTGACATTTGTTATGTTATTGTGAAGTGATGCTTTGGCATTCGTGACTAAATGTGTTATGTTTGAAACGATGAAAGTGAAATAAATTCCAAATACTGGATAGTTCGATTATTTACAATGATGTTTGGTGTTATTTTAAATGTATGTTGAATATAGAACGGGCATTCAAGATAGTGTTATATTACTTGGATACATACTTAACACAATAGATGAGTAATACATTGTCTTGCAACTACATATAAAGCTACAGTGCAGATACGAACCTCCCTTTTACGTTTTAGCATAATAATATTAAATTACTATACAATGTAAGCGTATCACAATCGTCCGCGCCAACTGAAACATATATACGAAAATATAAAGTAGATGAAAATAATGTATCGAGAAATAAGCTTGTCCAATATAATTGGTAAACGTCACTACAGCTTTCACACAAGCATTTAACAATGTATTATATAATGTTACGCACACGAAGTGTAAATGAAATTAAATATTTTCTAGATATATGCATTTGTTTGAACTCACTCGTTTTTGGTAATTATAACGAAAATATACTTATAATTTCAGATATTTCCTGATTGTATTGCGATCCATCAGCAATGACCTTTGAATTATGGTGTATGAGTTCAGACGAGATACAACCCACTGTACCTGATCTTTTCTACTAGTCAGTGCCTTCTTTCTAGCCAAAGGTAATATAAACAATCTTTTCTTCTCAGGCTTTTATTGCCTATAAAATCATCATAAAAAACGGAAATTTAAAAAAAAGTAATAAGCTTCTCGCGTTATATTTTTTTTTCATCTGTTGCAAATTGTATTGCGTTCTTGACGTGAATTAACATCTGTCAAAGATAAGAAAAATATTTATTAAAAAAACCAATTCGATTGTTTTACTGTATTGTTTGCAGATCTTGGGATATTTATTCACCTTACGAAAATGTCCAGCGATGATAAGGACACCTGCAAAAGTATTGCAACTAGCCAAACGAAATTGCAAGACTCTCCCGCTGTTGTGGAAGTTCGAGTTGATGATATGGGTCATGTGCTTCTCCCTCCTGTCGTGGTGAGTAATTTGGTCGTTCAATAAATGATAATACATTTGTAAGGAGTTTGAAAGAGCTGCTTTTGGATTTTCTTTTGAGTTTTTGTAAAGCGTTTTAAGTCCCTTGTGTTTCTTGTTGTGTTTTGATAACATAATTATTGGAAACATTTTAGGTTTGGTGCACGTGTATCAAACCAACTTTAGCCACTCTAACCACTCTAGTGCATTTAATACAGTTTGATTCATGCGTTTTTCGATTTTTGTTTGGTTATGTTTTGTTATTGGAAAACAATCACTCACTGCAAACAAATGACCTTTTTTTTTTACTGAAAAAGAGTTTTCTCACGCTGAAGCAGCTTGAGTTTCATCATACGTTAAAGCTATTCGTCACACATCATTTATTAATTGTGCTGTTTAAGACAACCTCTACTATTGAGCCGAATAATTTTAAAATAAACGCGATTGTGTTTACAAATTTGTCTAATTGCATATTAATATACACATCATATTTGAAAATTAACAATTGTATGATTTGTTAAATGCATTTTTACCAAATAATTGCACTGTATAAAAATAACATATTTAGCCAAAGAAGTTTTTAATAGTGAATTGTCATTTAATGCAATATTTATTCCTGCATCATGCATATGGGGAGAACTAAACATAAGCATTACATTGGGCGCTTGTTTGAGTGTTACTAACCTTTATCACAGTTCGTTAAAAACACTCTTTATGTGGATCAATTTGTGCTATTGTAGCTGCATACAACGAAATAAATTCGACACAGTTTTCTATCTAAATTACATTTGTGTCTAAATTCAGATTTATTGCCTTCATCTTGGTTCTGCATATACCATCTGGTATCTCTGTCTAGCATTTGCTCCAATAAATCTTTATAACGATCGGCTCCAAATCAAATATCGCTCAAACGAAAAATATTCCCTGGAGCTTATTTGGAACTCGCTCAAGAACTGACAAATACATTAAATACCACGTGTGCACTAAACTATCCCTCCTAATGTGAACTAGCTGCAATCGCTTGGTCAAAGCATGTGCCAATTTTTTATTTACTAGCAAAGGTGATGTTTACTTATTGCTACAGGGCTGTCTCTCAAGTTCAGTTTTCAAATTGAAGTTTTTTTTCTAGTAGCTACGATTGATATATTAATATGTCAACTCTGTGACAACATCGATATTAAAAAAGATTGGTAAGGAAATTTTCTGTACGGAGAATTTAACTATTTATATTTCAATCGTATTAAGTTTAATTTCTCTGAATGTCATACCTTTAGTTATATTAATATTTATAGTAATATTTGAAACGAAAAAAGTATTATTACATGCTAGATGCTATGTTTTCAACTGTATTGCTGACATACAAATTTATGTTATTGTTTCATATAGGGTAGGTGCCTACGGGTCGGATCTATAATACCTGTACTGCGAGTGTTTAATTGCATTGTGTGCGTTGACTGTAAGCTTAGATATTAGTTTTTACTGCGTCAGGGACACTAGTAATTGGTGGTATATTACATTGATTAAATGCCATGATATTAATTTACCATGTTCCATAAATATAGCGACAATGCGAAGTTTGCAACAATGTAGATACAAGAAAGGATAAATGTTTTATGCAACTATGTTATTTGAATTAAACATATTTAAATTTCAATCTACATAAAAAAACTAGGTCGTATGATTGTTTCGTTACGGCACATATATGCAAATGTATATTATCCAGGAGAAATCAGATCATTCTTTCTTTACGAAATTTGGCCGCTTAATTTCTTTTTTTTCCCATAAATGCCGTTATGTTATCAAATATAGTGTAATACTGTTTTCATTATTGCGTTTAATATTGGTATTGTTTAAAAAACAAATGTGTGATATCCCATCCATTGAAAAATTGTTTTCGTGGAGTGATAATCAAAACGGTAGATTACATACTGATTTCAAATAATAATTTTCCACCTTTTTCTCTCATAGCACTTTCGATACTTCAAATATTGTTCAATATGCTGTAATCATAAAAACTGAGAAAAGCAGTGGATTTATGTGTAGTTAAAAGGTCTGGAATCATATTCATGATGACAATCGACACACTAATGTATACGTATTGACATCTTGCATATGCTGAACTTAATTGCTGACATTTAAAGGATGTTTGTTGGGGAAATATAGTTTAAAACACGTCGACACATGTCTTTGTTTCGACGTATAGTGAAGTTTTGAAAATAACAAAACTATACATGTATTCAATAACTAACACTGTAATGTTTATAAATGTTTTATTATAAATAAGTATATTTTCATTATAACTCACGCTGAAACAAACTATTGTATCGTCTTTAACATTTTGGAATACTTGTTAAGGAAATTTATTGGACAAAAAAGTACCCAAAATGAAGCAAGATATCAGTGTAAAACGCTCAATATAAGCATGCTCGCACGCGTTTGTTTTCTCAGAACATGTATTCAATTTATAAAGGAATCATCATGTAGATTGTTTCGTTAAAAAATGAAAACAACAATGCACTTAACGAGGCGTGGGAAAACAATCGTTAGTTTATACCATTCCGATTACCGGGAAAATCAACTCGTCGCCTAGCATGCCATGTAAACAACCGATATTGATCAATAAATAGATCAAGATGGAAGATATATCTCAGTGATAACTTAATCACAGGGCTCTCGCGTTGCTGATAAAGGCCGTCATAGACTCCTGATAGTGTCCATCGAGGACTAAACATCTGATCAGTATGTCAAGTATAGTCAAGTCTAATACTGATATCCGATTATAATATTGTCTGAAGCATGACCTCTATTTGGTCAGTGCCATCAGTCATTATGTGAGCTCTGGATAAGACACGCGTCTACGAAACACCTTTAGTGCAAGCAGGGCTATACCAGCTTATGCTAGCTCTAGCCAGAGTAATGACGAAAATAATAACCATGACGAAAATAATAACTCTGAAGTGTATCGTGGTGCATTTTTATTGTTTTTTAGTTGTAATGTCAGTAATAATTTGCACTTTGCGCGTTATTTGTGTAAAAATGATACAAAGCGCTCGTAATAAATAACACACTGTGATAATAAACTGCGTCAACATCTTAAGAGTAAGTACGTACGTAATGTTATGATTTGCATCTAACTACATAATAGTAATCGCCATGCTACAATGCAAGATCTAAACACGCTAACTTGATCCCCATTATGTTGACTGTTTGTGTTTTGTACACTGTGATACCATCTAAAATGTATCGCCAGTGACTATATTTAAAGTGAAATATATACCAGTGTTTCATTTTTCTATAAAAAATGGTATTAAAATATTAATATTTTCATACAAAAAAGATTATCAAAACTGAGTTGTATGTATTTGTCTCAATATTAAAAGACCTGCATATCTCCTATATAATATATTTAAATAGAAAGCTACTATATCATCGAATCTTAAAAGCGTCCGTTATTACTGTCTTAGGGATCACGATTGATGCTTAAATTATTTTTTTGTCGATTATTGTCATCTGTATAGTTCAGCGGCTGAGTTATTCCGAGTGTCAATGTCCGATGGGGGTAATGTGGTCATGGGGTAAAATGTAGTTCAGATTATCTGTTGTATTACTCCCTGGGGATGACGTAACGAATCGTATAACGCTTCCAGGAAAAGGTCATGTAAACATTTGTGAGAAACAAGTTTTGATTTAATGTTGTGTACTATGGACTAGAGGAAATTTCCCACAAACACAACACAAAAATGGTTAATGAGGAATATCTTCTTTCAAGTCTTTATTAAAAAATATGATTATGTCATTATGCCAATCTGTTATCTGAGCTTAATAAAGTATTATCGGGCCACTAAATAATTCGTCAACAATTCTCTGGTTCCCTAAATGCTTGAATAATAATTTAAAGCATGCAATGGTAAGCCTTGATTTGCAATATAATGCTAGACGACTCTGCGATAGTTATACAAAAGCATTAATGTTTAATTGAATATTACACCTAAGTATAATCAATCCAAATTCAATAAGCTCAATTTATGTACCAGCAATCTTTTTATATTTCAAATAAACGCTTTGAAATGTTTAAATGCAGGATCAAACTTCGTTAGCGGTTCACTTTTGCACTATGTTTTAGCGATTGCCTTGTTTTGAAGACTTCAATCTTGTTAATCAAAGCAACTATGCAGTCATGCATAAATATCTCGACGTAGACGTGTTTGAGAATCAAATATAATTTAGATTTTCGAGCGCTTAAAAATAGGATGTGTTTATGTCCCTTATTTAGTTTACCCTTTCTTGTCTTTCATTGAATGAAATCAATATATACATTAAATGTCTGGTTGACAAAACATTGCTGTCAAGTACAATTTGCACTATATTGATCATCGCAAAGTAAAGCAACATCTATACAAATATAATCAAATGTGTCACATGAATCGAGGCTTTTCCTTTCTGAGAAAAGAAAGTATATATATATTTTTTTTTATAGTGAACAACTAGCTTCTGACGATTCACACGTGTTTTATATCGTTATAGACTTGGCTTGAGAATCAATATGGTTATTGGAAGACAAATAAAATCAACAACAATGTTTTTTAATTAATATTTTATTCTGTTTTTAATAATTTGATTTGATCAATCTATTGATGAAAACACGCACCAATTACTTTATTATGAATAACTTTCCCGTTTCATATTTATTTAGCTAAAATAACATATTTCAAGGCAAAATATCATGAGAAAAAAATGCGCATCATATTTTGCACTTCTTTGAGCATTGATTACAATTACTGCATTTCATTAAAGAAACTCTTTATGTTTATCAATTTGTGCTATTGTCCATGCATTTTATTTTTTTTAAGCTCAAGATCACCACAAAAACAATTTAGTTATCTCAAAAAAATGAATGCTGAACATCAAAACGGATTAAACTTGACACAATTTTCTATCTCAATCACATTTTTTCTAAATTCAGATTTATTGCCTTCATCTTGGTTCTGCATATGACATCTGGTATCTCTGTCTAGTATTTGCTCCAATAAATCTTTAAAATAATCGTCTCCAAATCAAATATCGCTCAAACGAAAAATATTCCCTGGAGCTTATTTGGAACACACTCAAGAACGAACTCGCTGCAATCGCTTGGTCAAAGCATGTGCCAATTTTTTATTGACAAGCAAAGTTGATGTTTACTTATTTCTGAAGGGCTGTCTTTCCAGTTCATTTTTCAAATTGTATTTTTTTTTCTAGTAGCTACGATTGATATATTTATATGTCAACTCTGTGACAGCATCGAAATTAAAAAAAGATTGGTAAAATTTAAGGAAAGTTTCCATACGTCGAATTAAACTATTCATATTTCAATCGTATTAAATTTAATTTCTTTCAATGTCATACCTTTAGTTATATGAATATTTATAATAATATTTGAAACGAAAATGTATTATGACATGCTAGATGCTATTTTTTTTCAGCTTTATTGCTGACATACAAGTTCAAGTTATTGTTGCATATAGGGTAGGTGCTTACGGGTCGGATCTATAATACCTGTATTGCGAGTGTTTAATTGCATTTAGTGCGTTCAGTGTTAGCTTAGGGTTAGTTTTTACTGCGTCAGGGACACTAGTATTTAGGGTTATATTACATGGATTAATTGTCATGATATTAATTGACCATGTTCCATAAATCTAGCGAGCATGTGATGTTTGCAACAATTAAGATACAAGAAAGAATGAATGTTTTATGCAAATATGCTTTTTAAATCAAACATATTTGAATTTCAATGTACATATGAAACTATTGCGTATGATTATTTCGTTACAACACATGTACACGAATCTATATTATCCATTTCATCATGAATCTTAGGAAATTCGGGTTATTTTTTTCTTAACAAAAATTGGCCTCTTTATTTTTATTATTTCCATAAATGCCGTTTTGTTATCAAATAGTGTATAATACTGTTTCTAGGTTTTTATCGTATAATTTCGGTATCGTTTATAACAAAATGTGAGAAAACACTAAAAAATATCCCATCTTGTGTATGATGTATTGGACAAAAACATGCAAAAATGAAGAAAGGTATGAGTAAGATGCACTCAATTTAAGCACGTTCGAGCGAAAATTGTTCATTAATACTTGTATTCAATTTATAATTGTCTCATTGTTCCGCAAAAAATTTGAACAGAAGTACACTGAATGAGGCGTGGGAAAACAATCGTTAGTAAATACCATTCCGATTACCGGGAAAATCAACTCATCGCCTAGCATGCCATGTAAATATCCGATATTATAAATAATTAGATCAAGATTCGAGGATATATCTCAGTGATAACTATATCGCAGGGGTCTCGCGTTACTGATAAAGGCCGTCATAGACTCCTGATATTGTCCATCGAGGACTAGACATTTGATCAGTATGTCAAGTATAGTTAAGTTTAATACGGATATCCGATCCTAATACTGTCTGAAGCCTGACATCTATTTGGTCAGTGCTATTCGTCATTATGTGAGCTCTGAATAAAGCACGCGTCTACGAAGCATCTTTAGTGCAGGCAGGGCTACACCACCATTACTGCATCGTATGGTAGCTCTAGCCAGAGTAATGACTAATATAATAACTCTAAAGTATTTCGTGGTGCATTTGTGTTATTTTTATTGTTAATGTCGGTAAAAAGTTGCACTGTGCGCGTTATTTGTGTAACAAGGATACCGAATGTGCGTAATAAATAACACACTGTGATAATTAACTACGTCAACATCTTTAGAGTAAGTGCATACTTTTTAATGATTTGTATCTAACTACATACACGTATTCGCCATGATATAATGCACGATCTAATACAGCGAACTTGAAACTTAAATATGTTGGCTGTTTGTGTTTAATACACTGTGTAGCATTTAGCGTTACTGACTATATTTAAACTGAAGTATGTACCAATGTTACATTTGTCAATAAAAATGGTCTAGACAAATTAATCTGTTTCATTCAATACAGAATATAAAAACACTGATTTGTATGCATTTTTTCAATATTATAATACCTACATATCTCCGTTATCCTTTATTCGAATAGTAAGATACTATATCATCAAATATCTTAAAAGCTTCCGTTATTACTGTCAGACGGATCACGCGTTTATTATTTTTTGGCGATTATTATCATCTGTATGGGTCAGCGACTGAATTATTCCGGTGTTAATTACCGTTGGGATAAATGTGGTAATGTGGTAAAATGTAGTAAAGATTATCTGTTTTATCACTTTCTTGAGATGTAAAAGAACTTATAACTTAGATAGCTTTCATGAAAAGTTCATGTTCACTGATTTGCGAAAAATAATTTTTGATTGAATGTTATGTACAATCGAATAGAGGAAAATTCCCTAATATCAGAACAAAATAATGGCTCACGAGGAATATTTTTCTTTCAAATTTGTATTTACAATAGGATTATGTCATTTTAAAAATCTGTTATTTGAGTTTACAAAAGTATTATCGGACCAAAAAATAATAGCTAAACAATCTTCTGTATCCCTTAATGCTTGAATGACACTTTCAAGCATTAAATTGTTAACATAATTTGTCTAGACGATAATGCGATATTTATACAAAAGAATTTACGTTTAATCGAATATTGCACTTAAATATAATCAATCCAGATTCAATAAACTCGGTTTATGTATCAGCAATCTTTTTTATTTCAAATAATCGCTTTGAAATATTTAAATGCAGGGTCAATCTCCAAAAGCGGTGCCCTTGTGCACGATTTTTCAGCAATTGTCCAAACATGGTTCTGAACAATGCATATACCCACAGCAGACAATTAAAAATAAGAGAGAAATAATCACAAAGTACCATTAGTGCGTTTTTGTGATAGAAGTCAAATAATAATATGATTGGGTCATTGTTATTTCAATATCTTATATTTGGAATTCAACTTCCAACAAACTAGATGCAGCATGTATCACTATATCTTTATATATATGTATATATATATTACATTTAGATGGATGTTGATGAGGATATCTGGATAATTTTGGATTAATGATTATATTATCAAGTGTGCTTGTCGTAAAACCTTGCTTTCATTCAGAAAAAAATGATAATGGTTTGGATGTAGTACTTGAAGAAAAGTTGGTGAAAGAGTCAAGGCAAATACAGGTTTTATCATTATAACATTATGCAGTTTTATAAAAACAGTATTCAAGTAAAAGGGCATATTCCAGAAGGGCCTTTACTTAGTTAATCTTTGGTATCTCTAAGGTAGTTCCTGTGTATATAACATACATATTATGTATATTGTGTGATGTTTGCTTGTTAAATAACACAATTTGACGGGCAACTTTGCACTCGAAATTACTATAATAATATTAATTCAGATTAATAAGACGCAAGCTTACACGAAAACTCCTTCTGATAACATCGGCCTGTATCCAATTATCAATTCAGTCAACACAATTCAGTTCTCGGTAAAAACGATATCCTCTTTTCAATAAGTCTTAAAGATGCATTTATTATTATATGTAATATACATTTATTTCTCAAATAATAACATCTTCTGTTTAAATCTTACGTTCATTGAAAACAAATATCTTCAATACTGAGAAAATGTTTCTTCAGTTAAAATAAAGTAATTGGTGCCTGTTTTCATCACTAGATTGATAAAATCAAATTATTCAAAACAGAAGCAAATATTAATTCAAATACATGGTTGTTTATTTTATTTGTCATCCACTAACCATATTTATTTTCAAGCTAAGTCTATAACGATGTAAAACACGTCTGCAATCATATTCATGATATGACACTCGACAGACAAATTTTAATAGGTGTATATTAACAAATAATATATGTTAACGTTAAGTGCTTATATTTAAAGTATATTCGTTTCGGATAAAATAGTTTAAAACACATCGATACATGTTTCTCGTTTGATGTGTAATAAGATATTGAACATTACACAACTATATTCAAGAAGTACCATTGTTATTTGGATAACAGTTTTGTCAGAAATGAATTATATTTTCATTATAACTCACGATGCAAGAAACTACTGAATCGTCTTTAACATTTTGGAATACTTGTTAAGGAAATTTAATGGACAAACAATACCAATATGAAGTAAGATATCACTATAATACGCTAAATATAAACATATTCGCACGCGAATTCGTCATCGGGACCTGTATTCAATTATTAAAGGACTCATTCGGTACATTGTTTTGTAAACAAATGACAACAACAATACGAAAAATGCGGTTGGGAAAACAATCGTTAGAAAATACCATTCCGATTACCGGGAAAATCAACTCATCGCCTAGCATGCCATGTAAACATCCGATATTGATCAATAAATAAATCAAGATTCGAAGATATATCTCAGTGATAACTAGATCGCATGGCTCTCGCGTTGCTGATAACGGCCATCATAGACTCCTGACATTGTCCACCGAGGACTAGACATCTGATCAGTATGTCAAGTATAGTTAAGTCTAATACGGATATCCGACCTAATACTGTCTGAAGCCTGACATCTATTTGGTCAGTGCTATTGGTCATTCTGTGAGCTCTGGATAAGGCACGTGTCTACGAAACACCTTTAGTTTAAACATATTTATTTTAAACAATACACATTGTTTTACATTGAATTGCATACAACATTTTTATAGTAAACATGTTTGAATAGGATTAGAACGAAAGACAATGTCTTATATAGTTCATCTCCCTATATAGATACAATTACATGTTGTCAGACGAACATAGGAGGTTTTTTGTGATAACACAATAATACTAGTTTGAAAAAAGAGAAACTCCGAGTATAGAGTTTGTACAAAAATAAGTAAAAGGTTAACACTTGAAAGGTGAAGAAAATGTGTATCTATTTGTGTCAATATTACAAGACCTTCATAACTCCTAAATCATATATTCAAGTAGTTACACTGTATCATGAAATATCTTTAAAGCTTCCGTTATTACTGTCAGACGGATCACGTGTTAATTATTTTTTTTGGGGAATTATTGTCATCTGAATGTGTGAACGGCTGAGTTATTCCGAGTGAAAATGTCCGTTGGGATTAATGTGGTAATAGGATAAAATCTAGTATAGATTATTTGTTTCATTACTTTCTGGGGAACGCAACTTATAATGCAGATAGCTTGCAGGAAAAATTAATGTTTACTGTTTTAGGAGAAAAAGTTTTACTTTAATGTTGTTTTCCAATCTACTAGAGGAAATTGTCCAATAACACAACAAAATAATGGTTAATAAAGAATAATTTCTTTCAAATTTGTGTTCACAACAATGATTATATCATTGTTTCAATCTGTTTTCTTAGCTTAGAACAGTATTTTAGTGAAACGATTCATTTGTCAACAATCCTCTGTATCAATAAATGCTTGAATAACACTTTCAAGCATAAAATCGTAAACCACTATTTGCACTAGCTTTTAGACGACAACGCGATAGTTTTACAAAAGAATTTATGTTCAATTTAATATTGCCCTTAAGTATAATCAATCCAGATTCAATATACTCGATTTATGTATCAGCAATCTCTTTACATCATACACCCGCTTTGAAATATTTAAATGCATGTTCAATCTCAAATAGCGGTGCACTTGTGTAAGACTTTTCAGCGGTTGTCTCAACACAATGTTGAGTTCTGGAAATTGGAAATCTCGAAAAATCAGCAAGTATTTAGGCTGAATGCATTTTATTTCAATGTTTACCGTACTCATCGCGTTTATTTTTAGCATTATGTTTTATAAATTTATAAATCGAAACATTATAAAAAAGATAATTTATGAAACAGTATTTTGTTAAAACGACAGTTAGATTGCTTGATGATCGCTCATAATTAATTTCAGTTTAAATTTACGCAAGTTGTACTAACATAAAAATAAAATTACCGTTGTAATCTCGCGTCATTGTGCTAGGTATATACAAGTTTGTATTATTAACAAAACTAATAAAAAGTAGCCGTTGACACAGCGTATTGTTTATTTTACATACTTTAAGTGTTTAAAATCATAATAATAATATATTAAAGATATATATTATATATATA
>VMBQ01003924.1:66792-92094 GCA_007657795.1 Dreissena rostriformis
AGAACAAGAAGAGAAACTCTGAGTATGGTGTTTCATTTGTGAAAAGCAGGTTATAGGTTGACATTTAAAAAGAGAAAAAGACGAGAGACTGGCAGAGTTCTGGGAAGAAAATAAGAGAAGTTGTGAAAAACTTGAAAAGGGAAACAAGAAGAAAAAAGAATTGAGGGTCGTTCTGTAGCATATTACGAATCAAATCGCTTACTTTTTATAATAAATTTGTGAACTGCATCAGCTATTTTAGTATTTGTTAAGTAGTCAAGAGTGTTGTCTCCATATAGAATAGTTTCAATGCAAGGGACGGAATATACGGATATTGAGTTAAAAAGTTCGCCGCGGATATGTACATAGTGAGTACATTCAAGAAAGTAATGTGACGTCGTTTCATGACGTCCGCATAGACATAGCGGGGATGTAATAATATTACGTCTGAAAAGATGTTTGTTTAAGGCACTACACTTTGTTCTTAGGCGCGTGTGTAACAATTGAGAGCGTCTTTCGCCGTATGAAATTAGGATATTTGGAATCGGTCGATTTGTGTTAATGAGCCTTTTGAATGAAATGATTGATTCCGCGTTTTTGACGTCATCGGGAGGATTATTCCATTCAGAAACAGTGGACGGAAGAAATGAATTTGACAAAACATTGCTGTCAAGTACAAACTTACACTATATTGATCCTCGCACAGAAAAGCAACATCTTTCCAAATTTAATCAAATGTGTCACATGAAGTAAGGCTTTTCCTTTCTGAGACATGAAAGTCTTAATAATTTTTTAATATTGAACAACTAGCTTCTGACGATTCACACGTGTTTTATATCGTTATAGACTTGGCTTGAAAATTAATATGGTTATTGGAAGACAAACACAATCAACAACCATGCATTTGAATTAATATTTGCTTCCGATTTGAATAATTTGATTTGATCAATCTAGTGATAAATACACGCACCAATTACTTCATTCGGAATAACTTTCCCATTTCATTTTTATTGAGCCAAAATAACATATTTCAAGGCAAAATATAATAAGAAAAATAAAATGCGCATCATATTTGGCGCTTGTTTGAGCATTAATAACAATAACTGCATTTCATTAAAGAAACTCTTCATGTTTATCAATTTGTGCTATTGTTTATGTATTTTATTTTTAAAGCTCAAGATCACACAAAAACAGTTAAGTAATCTCAAAAAATAAATGCTGAACATGAAAACGGAATAAACTCGACACAGTTTTCTATCTAAATCACATTTTTGTAAAAATTTAGATTTATTGCATTCATTTTGGTTCTGCATATACCATCTGGTATCTGTGTCTAGCATTTGCTCCAATAAATCTTTATAACGATCGGCTCCACATCAAATATCGCTCAAACGAATACATTCCCTGGAGCATACTTGGAACACGTTCAAGAACTGACAAAAATATAAAATAGCACATGTGCACTAAACTAGCGCTTCTAATGTAAAATCCTTGAAATCGCAAGGTCGAAGCATGTGCGAATTGTTTTATTGACAAGCAAAGTTGATGGATACTTGTTGCTGAAGAGCTATCGCTCAAGTTTATTTTTCAAATTGTAGTTTTTTTTTCTAGTAGCTACGATTGCTATATTAATATATCAACTTTTTGACAACATCGGAATTTAAAAATTATTGTTAAAATTTAAGGATATTTTTTTCTACGGACAATTTAACTATTCATATGCCAATCGTATTTTTTTTTTTAAATTTCATTCCTTTAGTTAGTAACAAATAATATATGTTAAAGTAAAGTGCTGATATTTAAAGGATATTTGTTTCTGATAAAAAAGTTTAAAACACATCGATACATGTTTCTGTTTCGATGTTTAGTGAGGTATTGAACATTACACAACTATATTCAAGAACTAACATTATTATTTTGATAACATATTTATCATTATAACTCACGCTGCAAGAAACTACGTCTTTAACATTTTGGAATACTAGTTAAGCAAATTTATTGGACAAACAAATACCGAAATGAAGTCAGATATCAGTGCAATACGCTAAATACAAACATGTTCGCAAGCGTATTCTTCATTAGGACCTGTATTCGTTAGTTTATACCATTCCGATAGCCGGGAAGACTAACTCATCGCCTAGCATGACCTGTAAATATCCGATATAGATCAATAAATATATCAAGATGGAAGATATATCTCAGTGATAACTAGATCGCATGGGTCTCGCGTTGCTGATAAAAGCCGTCATACACTCCTGATATTGTCCATCGAAGACATCTGATCAGTATGTCAAGTATAGTCAAGTCTAATATTGCTATCTGATCCTTATACTGTCTTAAGCCTGACATCTTTTTGGTCAGTGCTATTGGTCAATTTGTTAGCTCTGGATATTGCACGCGTCTACGAAACCCATTTAGTTTAAACATATTTATTTCAAACAATACACATTGTTTTACATTGAATTACATACAACATTTATACAGTTAACATGTTTGAATATGATTAAAACGAAAGACAAAGTCTTATAAAGTTCTTCTCCCTATATAAATACAATTACATGTTGTAAGACGAACATAGGTGGCTGTTTATGATAACAAAATAATGCTAGTATAAGTTTCATTTGTACACACATTTGTAAAAGGTTAAAATTTGAAAGGCGAAGGAAATTTGTATATATTTGTGTCAACATTACAAGACCTTAATAACTCCTATATCATATATGCAAATGGTAAGATACTGTATCATGTAATATATTTAAAGCTTCCGTTTGTACTGTCAGATGGATCGCGATTCACGTGTTAATTATTATTTGGCGATTAGTGTCATCTGTGTTGGAGAACGGCTGACTCATTCCGAGTGTAAATGTCCGTTGGGAGTAATGTGGTAATGGGGTAAAATGTAGTAAAGATTATATGTTTTATTACTTTCTGGAGATTTAGTAACGTAACTTATAATAAAGATTGCTGCAGGAAAATATCATGTTTACTGTTTTGGGAGAAACAAGTTTTACTTTAATGTTGTGTTCAATCGACTAGTTCCTCTAGTCGATTGAATAGTCCCCAATAACAGAACAAAATAATGGTTAATGAGGAATAATTTCTTTCAAATTTGTGTTAACAAAAATGATTTTGTCATTGTTTCAATCTTTTATCTTAGCTTACAAAAGTAATCTCTGGAAAATAATTCATTTGTCACCAATCCTCTGTATCAATAAATGCTTGAATAACACTTTCAAGCATACAATCGTAGACCACTATTTGAACTTGATGTCTAGACGACAATGCGATAGTTATACAAAAGCATTAACGTTCAATCGAATATTGCTCTTAGGTATAATCATTCCAGATTCAATATACTAGATTTATGTATCAGCAATCTCTTTATTTCATATACTCGCTTTGAAATATTTAAATGCAGTGTCAATCTCCAATAGCGGTGCTCTTGTGTAAGACTTTTTAGCGGTTGTATCAACCCAATGTTGAGTTCTGGAAATTTGAAATCGCTAAAAATCAGCAAGTATTATGGTTGAATACATATTTTGTGTTTCAGAAATTTAGAAATAGAAACATGATAAAAATAGACAATTTAAGAAACAGTATTATGTACAAACTACAGTTAGATTGCTTGATGGCCGCTTATAATTAATTTCAGTTTAAATTTACGCAAGTTGAACTAAAATTCCCTGTAATAGCATTGTAAAAATCAATTATCAATGAAGTCAACCAGGTTCAGTTCTCGGTCAAAACAGAATTTCTCTTATCAATAATTATTTAAGGATGCATGAATACTTATATTTAATATATTTCCAAAATAATTACTATTTTCTGTTTGAATCTAACGTTCTTGAAAACGAATATGTTTAATATTGAGAATATTTTTCTGCTAGTTTTAAAATATTTATTTCAAACAGATAAGCAGTGGTAGTATAATAAACTTGTATAAAACATGTATAATAGGTACATGCTCAAATGGGATTGGAACGAAAGACAATGTCTTATAAAGTTCTTCTCTTTCGGTATACATACAGTTGCATGTTGTCAGACGAAAACAATTCAATTTTAAACGATAAAGCAATACTATCAGTATGCCAAAAAAGAGAGACACCAATTATGGAGTTTCATTTGTTAAGAACAAGCAATAGGTTAACATTTCAAAGATGTATGAAACAATGAGACAGACGTTTGGTGAAGAAAACACGTTTTTGCTACTGTTTATATACATTAAAGAATAATGATAACTGATAAGACATGCGCTATACACACATGATAATTAAATACTTGACATTACTTGAAATTACAGTTTGAGAACGAGGCAAATAAAAGTCATATCGATGCCAACCAAAGTCATTTACGTCAATTCTATTTGAAGAGTCAATAAAACGTGAGCGCACAATTATAGTTTTATCGTGGCCAAGCAAGTCATGTGCCGATATAACCCAAGTTAAAGGCCTCCCCCGCAACAAGCGGAAATGAACTGCATTCTTGGATGCAATAAATTATTAATGCTACAAATACATGTGATGGTTTTTAAATAATAGAAGTAGCAGGATCAATACGTCTCTGGGGAAGAATCTACACAAGTTATTTGTAATCAATATGTTTACGTAGATCAAGTCAAGCTAAAAGTATACTTAAAAATACCTTTGTAATGTATTATTTATTTTACTTACTTAAAGTGTTTAAAATCATAATAATGATAATAATATATTAACGATATATGTTATACACATATATATAGACAACGCACCAATACTGCTAAATATAGATTGCTTTTATATAAATGATAATAGATAATATTTGTTTATTATATATTTATCATTGATGTATATAAAAAATGGTTCTGTATGTGTATTCAGAATTATCGATTAAACGTCATATATGTTGATAAACAATGATGATTCAGTAATTAGATAGATTTGTAAGTTCTTAGAGTTTGCCTGGGCATTTTGTATACATTTAGTTATGGGAAAGCTTATTTTGCTCATTAACCTCATATTCTCAGTGATAGAAACTTAAAATGAATCTACGTTTCGCCATCCGTTGTTCGTATTATTCTTGGCATGAGAATAATAAAAACCACAGGAAAATGCCATTGAAGCAGATATTACTCATTGATAGCATTTGGCCTTGCAATAAAGAAGTTCTGTGTTATAAAGAAGCTCCCGACGTATCAAGTTTCTTATCGATTTCTCATCATGTGAAAGATTCAAATTAAGTGCCTTGTGTTGTAGACTTCTATCGTGTTAATCAAAGGATCTGTGCAATAATAAATATATATCTGGACGTAGTTTTGAGAATCACATATAATTTATCTTTCCGGGCACTAAATAAATAAGATGTTTTTATGTCCCTTATTAGTTTACCCTTTCTCCTTTCTTGTCGTTCATTGACTGAAATCAATATGTACATTAAATGTCTGGTTTACAAAACATTGCTGCCAAGTACAAAGATACCGTATATTGATCCTCACACTGAAAAGCAACATCTATACAAATTTAATCAAATGTGTCACATGACGTGATGCTTTTCCTTTCTGAGACAAGAAAGCCTTAATTTCTTTCAATATTGAATAACTCGCTAGAGACGATTCACACGTGCTTCATATCGTTATAGACTTGGCTGGACACTTAATATGATTATTGCAAGAAAATTCAAAGAATCAACCATGTATTTGAATTCATTTTTGCCAGTGTTTTGAATACATGTAAATTGATGTGATCAATCTAGTGATAAAAACACGAACTATTACTTTATTCTGAATAACTTTCCCATTTTATTTTTATTAAGCGAAACTAACATATTTCAATGCAAATATAGTTGTTCTGATCGGTTAAACCTTTAAAGCAATAAGTACGAATCCTTTGAAAAACTTGGCAAAGAATTCTCATTTAATTAACAATAATAAAGTTTAAATACAAAATATTTTAGAAAGCCCTGTCTGTCTTTTGTTGACTATTGATATATTCGGCTGTTTGATTGAAATGATGTGGGTTTAAATCAAATGATATGTGCTAATAATAGTATTCTCCGCGTTTGCATATAATTCACGCACTGATGGACGACGGACATCGCGGTATCCTACAAGATACCCATGCGAACTATGTGAACAGGTTTGCTAAAGAAATGCGTGATATTAAAATAGAACTGTGATTATATTGATGATCAATCAGCAGGAATGACGTCGTTACATATTTTCATCTAGGTATGATCGATGCGTACAAAGTTAAATCATTACCTTTGCTGTCGACTTTGCTATTTACTATACAGATTATGGTGCTGTGTGCGTGTGTATGTATTTATGACGTTAAAGTAAGGTATGTGCATTAATTTTCAAATTTCTAATGTATTTTGTTACGTGAAATTTCCTATATAATATAATATATTTAATTGTATTATTAACAAAAGCGCATTTAAATGCATGTATACATGAATGGATATCCTTCTAACCAAGAAACTAACTAACCAATAAAACAACCAACCAAATGAACCATCATCCAAACCAATAAACACACAAACAATATAACATATAAATACACTTTCCATATAGAAATTACACTTATAGTAACTAAGACAGTTTCTTTATTTGAGTAACGTTTGTATAATCCATTTTTTTATTAATCTCGATTTACATCGATTCTGTATTTAAATTAAACTTGAGAGGACGCCATGCTCAAAACGAAGTCACGTGTCATTTCTGGTCATTAAAAAATGCCAGTGCATCAAGCAGTTCATTTTATGATACAATTGCACACAATACTTACAGGCATGAAGATACATAGTTTTGTGGACACGCTTTTGATTTGCTTTAAGTTAAACTGAATTTCTATTTGAATGTGTGCATGTCAATCTAGTGCGCATGAAATACATGTGATAGCGCCCAAAATATACACCATGTACACCAAACAAGCAGGTACAATCTGTAAAAACCATAGACGAAACCATCATTTCTATTCTGATGACTCTCATGTATACCTATCATTTAAAATCGTATATTAAACCTCATATGCCGACTTTAAATGGGGTGTATAAGCCTTACTAATTTATAGTCACCTGAATACACTACACTATGCTGGTCTTAATGTGGGAAAAACATGTAACAACACCTTAATTATGTTTGTAGAACGTGTTACGCCCAGGTAAGACAAATAGCTCATATCAGAAAATACCATTGATGCGACTAAACCTCTTGTACATTACGGTCAACGTCCAGATAACTCCAAGCTTTGTGCTTTACCAGCACGCTGGACTCTTTGGTGTGACCACATCACACATGCTTCCGGTGTAATACCGCATTTACTTAAAAATATTGGCACACACCCATAAATAGTTTAATGACCAATCGCCAAGCTACATTACAATTATGTTATATGTCTAAAGGCCACAGCGTTATTGAATATCTAAAAGGGCTGTCTTTCTCCTGTTGTACCAAGATTCCGTACAATAATAAACGGTGACCGTTTCTATGCAACTGTGGACTCAAAGCAGTGGAATACGCTCCCATTGGTAGTCCGGAATGCAAGTACCCTTGATTATTTAAACAGAATTCGGAAACACATGTATTATATATATATATATATAACATAAATGGTGACTGATGTGAATTTATATTCTGGAATATACACTACTACTTGGCTGTTGTTTGTTTCACTTTATTTTTATTTTAGAAGACTTAATTTTTACCACTTTCATAATCATGTCTTAAATTTTTGTCTGTTCTAGAAATTCATCGCATATGTTGTTTTATGATTTACCACGACATTTCTTAGAGTTGATTAATATATTTTTTTTTAGTTATCCCAGTATTATAATGTGTAGATTTTGTGCTTGTAAAACACTTTTGAAAGTTTTATTGTATGAAAAGAGTGGAGTATACTGGAATAAATAAATATGGAATAAAAATCATAATAAAAATGATGATAATAATAATAAGATGATACTAATAATAACACGTTTAATATGCTAGTAAAACGTTCTTATGTTCGACCCAATACAGTGGATAAGCTGTTTGTAAATCAAAATTACTAATGAGGTTAACTTTTTCGACCTAGTTAATGCTATTCTCGTTTAGTTTATACTTAAATACATGTTTCGGAAAAATATGCTCCACCTGCAATGCTACATGTGTACGCGAAGAACGTGTTGCAAAGGCTTATTATCCAGATTAGACTGTTTCCATGACAACCAATGGTTCAATAGTATATTTCTGTCTTATAAATGTAATTAGATTAATTTGAAAAGCTTTCCCTGCCAACACACTATGTACGTCATAGAATTGTCAACTTAGTGTTAATGACGGTTTGATGTGTTGTTATTTGTTAAATAAACAAACACTTTTAAAAAATGCTTGAACTAAAAACGTGATTCAGATATTCAATAAATGAGCCATTGTTAAGAAAGGCTACTCAAAACATCTGATGGAAAACAACAACACGCAAAATCAGAAAAGAAATACGTCAAAACTGGCATTAATGAAGTTACGCACAACACTGAATTATAGGAAGGCACGTAAATTAACCAAGACGAAGTCCATTGACCCGACGATAAAAAAGATCACCAGCCAAAAGTATGTATACCTTAGACATGCAACGAATGGAAAATAAGATTTTGATAAATAGAAAACAGCGAATGGACACCATCGCTACATTAATATGAGTAATGACAGTTTTTGTTTGCTCAGTCTTCTAATAATTGCAGTTAATGCATGATACCTGCATTTAATGCTTTGTATCATTACAAAGTTGGGGTATTATCGTGAAGATCAAATTACGTGTTTTCTTATATTCAAGTGCGCCTGGAGCGTTGGCATTTTTTGTTTTCTTATGAACAAAATTATCGACACATGTTTATTGCTCTTTTATTTTTTGGACTTGATCTGTCTTTTCCTGGATTGACCTTGAGCTTAACTGTGATTTTTCGCAAAGCTGCGTTGTTATACTCACGATACCAATTTCCATTGGTGTAAAATAATTCCTAACGTGTATTTAACTACGTTGTGATTCATCCTTTTTGGTATGGATAGTGGAGACAAATGCACATTAAGTAATAAAGAAATTAAACGAGACGAAGGATATGATTTTGCTCACTTTCATAATCAAAGCAATTAACAGATACTTTTCAGTCACCAATTAAGAAGATATTGATATATATTTAATATAGTATGTGATTTTATTTATTTAGTATTAATGTACACTGCCACTGCACGAGCAGTCAAGTGAATGTTAGAATTTATGTTTGTTATTAACACAGTCTGAATTTATGTTCATTGTACTGAACAATTTCCGAGACATTTCCAAAAATACTATCAAAACATTAGGCGTCTCCCTTTGTTGATACGGAATTTGATAACATTCATAATTCCAACATAATCAACATTCTTAGAACAAAAAATATTTTAGTTTTAAGACTTAGAATGGACAAGGGAATACTGCATATGGACAAGGATTTTAAAGCGGATAACGAATTTTATCTTAATACGTTTATACCTGAAAGTCCATCGAATATAGCATAGCCTTGAGAATATTTATCGGTCAGGATAAACAAATAATCTGCAACTGTCCCGTGGGTTTTTCGTTTCTATGCGTTGAAATATAAGTACATGAATTTTTTTGCAGTCAAAGTAAGTGTTAGTGATAAGCTCAAATAGAAGCATGGGCATTGAACTGATCACGAGAATGCTCAAGGTTTTAGGTTAATACAGCACTAAGTGCGTTACGATTTCCCAAAATAACATTATGGATCATGTTCCGGTATGAACCTGTAGGTAAAGTGCGCTCAGTGCGTTAAGTTTCCCCCGAAACATAATTGATCCATTTCTAGTATGAACCTACAGATAAAGTACATAATTCACATGCACCCAGTGTAAAGAAAAATACATGTGTTAAAATGCATGGCAATAAGTACGGATAATGTCCCATTTTTAACAGTTTTAAATTTATTCAAAGCTCTCTCGATTTTTATGGTTGGTAATTTGATGCTTGAAAGTGCAACTATCTTAATTAAAGATTGTGAAAGCGTGTATTTGTGTGTAATATTTTATATTTGTTACAACTTGATTAAGAATAAAATAAAAAACTGGCAGAATATAAGTATTTTGGCCAGTCGTACTGGTGTCGTACTAAGTTGTAATTATTATTAAGTTTAATAAATCGAAAGCTTAAGTTAAGAAATTTAAAGCTGATAAATATTGTACATTAGTAAAGCAAACAAGGGAACTCCAGAAACTCTTTTAGGAGAGAAATTCGTGGTAAAAGCCGCTACTTTTATAATATAACACTAACTATAAAAACATAAATATTAAAAGAGGGTTTTCCGTCCGGCAAATGCCAATGCAAAAACTTGGAATTACACCCGGTTTGAAGATTAGCCGAACCTGACATTTACTCAAGAAATAATCACAAACCAAACACACGTCTAAAACCCTTTTAATCCAATCAACATATGTACACGAAAAAAGAAACAATGAATGCCAAAACGTTACGCGTAAATCGAATACTATACACATTATTATAGTGTACTAGTGGAGTTTTAAAAATAAACGGTAATAGGCTGGATTTTAAAGCCATTATATGGAAACAAGTTAGTCCATTTATAAAAGATACTAAACTTTCAATTTAGCGATGTATCGGTAAAAAAATATCAACGAACTATGTGAAGGAAAGATCGTAAATATGTTTCATGCACGTAATATAAAAAAAGCTCTACTGCCAACATCCCCTTAAGACTGTACTCTGAAAATATTAACGATATCTACGCAATCTGATTGTCCATACGTCCGAATTAAAACACCGCTTGTTTGCAAAATCCAAGGTGAAAGAAACCGATAACTAATTTTTATATTATATATATTATATTATCAACCAGTTACAAAACATTATGCACATGTCTGTATGTTAAGCCATTGCACACATTAATTATTTAAAGTATGTTTAAGTGCTATGTGCAAAAGTAAAATATCAAATATACTACACAATAGAATACTGAGTGTGATAATTTTGATGCTAATTACATCAAATTCTATTCACTTAATAAACTTTGAAATTCCCTAGCCATGTGACATCTTTCTTTGGTTTTTATTAATATTCAATACAGCATGTGTCGGAGGGAAAAAATGTACTATTTAAACTTAATTGCATACTAATTCATTAGAATTCTTAAAATAATATACAAGCCCAGTTTTCGTTTAAACGAATATTATCTTGCAATACAAAATGGTCAGAAAACAATAAGACACCTTACAAGCAATTACGACGCATAACTACCGATTGTTCGTGTTACTCAATATTATGTTATTTTAAAGTGTATAGAAGAACAAAGCCTTAAGCTACCGCAAATGAGTATAACTCCTATGAACATATTTCATAACAAGAAAACGTCGTTTTCTTGACACAGTTTTCTGTTTGAAATCACATTGCTGTCAATTTTCATATTGTTTTCCTTCAAATATGTTTCCTGATGTCTGGTAATCACTTCTATCAGCGGTTCCACTTAATCTTTATAACGATCAACTCCAAATGAAATATCGCTCAAACAAAGACATTCTGTTAACGAGTTTAGAACAGGGTCAAGGACTGCCACATATATAAAAACATCACATTTGCACCCAACTAGCTCTTCTAGGATCGGACCACTGGAATCCACTGTTAAAAGCATGTGCCAATCATGTGCAAACATACTGACAAGCAAAGTTGATTGATACTTGTTGCTGAAGTTATGTCTTTAACGTCATTGATGTTTGATAAAGTAATCTGTCAAATGTGTGTCAACATCGGAATCTAAATATAGTCGGAATAATCAAAGAAATACAACCATTATCGGGAAATAGTTTGTTCGTAATTTAATTAATTTGATAACAATTATTGCCTTCCTATATATGGCAAGTGTTGATGGGTCGTATTGTCAGAATTCATGTGAAAGTGTTTTATTACAGTGCGTTCAGTGTTAGATCAAATCTCATTGTTGGACTCAATAGTGAGAGCGATATATTGATTCATTGATATTGTATTGATTGCATATTTCCCCGTAAAAATCGCGAACATTCGATATTTTTTTTACAACGTTACATGAAATGAAGAGTGATATTTACCAGCCAAAATAAATACAATTCCAATGACCGAGAAGATCAAATAGTTGATTGGCATGTATCATTACTGGTAATGAAACTGTAACATCCGATATTGAACATTATCTCGATCAAGACACATACATAGATCGCTGGTGTTCTCGCGTTGCAGATAATGTCCCTCGCGGACTCCTAATATTGTTTTACGAGGACTTATATCTGATCAATCTGTCAAGTACAGTCAATGCTAACATTGCTATGTGTTCCTAATACTGGATATAACTTTACGTCCTTGCGGTCAGTGATATTGGACATTCCGTGTGCTCTGGACATATGGGTTTGTAGCATTTGCTAGAGCAAATTAACCGCGAGAACTAACCGCGAATTATGTTGTGATGCAATTTACTTGATTTCTTAAGTGTCCTGTGGATAACAGACTTCGATTAAAACATCTTTTACCGTAAGAATAAACAATATTTAAGTATTTGCTTTTTGTGCGTAATAAAAAAAGCATTATTTTATAATGTGCGATCAACATAAGGGACGATATTCTTTTCTAATAAATGATATTGTATAGTATGGCAAAGTAAGGTCATATAGAGAATACTAGGTCGGTGCCGAATAAAGCGAAGTTTATTTTGCGAGGCTTAGAAAATCTGAATCACGAGCCTTGGCGAGTGGTTCAGATTTTCGGGCCGAGAAAAATAAACTGCGCTTTATTCGGCACCGACCTAGTATTCGATTTATCCCATCAATATTCTATTTATCCCACATTTTTTATATTTAATTTGTTTCTTATGCAATCAAAAATCAAAATCAGATAAAATTTACTGAATCTAACCTTGCGTGGTAATATTAAAATTGTGTGTGATCTTTCCCGTTTGCGCCACTCGAAATAGTCCTTAAGAATTCCACGCAAAAGCAGAATAACAAGACAAAATATCGCTATATGCGTCGATTCAAATTTAATCAGCATTCCAAATGTTACACACTCAAGTACAACACAAACGCTTTTGTTCAAATTCAAATTCTAGTTTCACCACTGCATAAACAAAAGAATGGCAGCCATTTTGAACTTACGTCAGGCATGATTCAGCATTTATCCCCGCAGATAATGTAAACTAATTTTAGTCTATAAACAACTCTTTTTTTACACACTTTTTACTTTCTGGCATAACAAAGTCAAACATCTACTGCTTCTTGTTCTACTCACTAAAGTTATGTAATTACCATGTTTATTTTCGTCAGTTTTGTTTGCTTTTATGCCTTTATGGCGAGTTAAAACTTCTGCACACAAAACAAAATTGATTTCTTCATCGTCACTTGGTATAAAAACACGCTTAACTCAATGACAACCTTAATCCAATCCTAATAAAAATACAGTTAAAACGATATGTACTGTTGAAAAGACGATGAAAAGTACAAACACAAACCAAAAAACGTTCGAACTAGTATCTTACCTTTAATTATCCTTTAAAATCCACAAATAATCCTTTTAACACAATAATTGTCGATTTTACATTTAGGGTCTTTACTAATTATTTTAGCATATTTAAATAAAGACCCTTATGACATTCTTATCACTTTTCAAAATTAATGTGTTTATGAACTCGATAAACATTCAACTTTGTAACACGATACGTCATATACAGAGTCAAAATTAAACTGGTGTGTTCGTCACAGAAATTACGTCACACAAGATACGTCATAAATTGCGCAATCAATTGAATGAACAATAAAAGTACGGAAAGCCTGTTTTGAGATACATTTAATTGGAAATTCGGCTCTCATTTATATATGGTATATTTATTTGAAAAGTAAACATTCATTTCGTGTAAAAATAATAAAAAAAGTAGTCCGCCGCGCGTGACAGCTCTATTTCAACACTGCTGAAAATAAACGCAAATATATCCCACAGTCGTTTATTTCGACAATGCACGTCTGAGGATGGGATAAAAACAATTGCTTGACAATGACAGTATTAACAAAAGAGAAACAAGTGTTATATTACTTAGTGTAAATGTTCTATAAATAGTTATACATCATACAACAAATTTCTCCTGTCATTACACTTCGGGTAATGTCTGTTTGATCATAGCTAAAAATAGTAAGAACAATACACTTGGAGACGTTTCTAACGCAATACTTTTCAAACTTGAAAATCTCAGTTATGAGTAAAGATTTTGATTTAAATTTTAACATGTGATCATTTGTCTACATTTTGTGTAAGCTCACGATACAATTATTTAACCGTGACTATCGGACGCTTAAACCCGCGGGGTAGGTATGGTTACATATTTTTGCACGTGGAAATGGTGAAACGCGATATAATTTTTAATGTTTTTCAATTTCATTTTTTAAGGTGGGTTTGTACACCAGGACAACTTAAAATTAATTTAAAAAACAATATGGTTCGTATAAATATTCAGGATCGCAACCGCGCACTATGGCAAGTTGAAGGCTACCTGACCCACGTGCTAAGAAATCAACAAAATGGCATGCAATACTGGGTTTAATATCTACATTTTGTAAGTTATTAACTTTGGTTGATTACGCCAATGTTTAATTAGATTTTTTTTTTATTTTTTTTAAAGACATTCATTCGGTCTTTCTTCAATGACTTTATTAAGGCATAATGGTTCAAGCGTCGGTCAAAAAAATCTAATAAATGAGTATAAAGCTTTCATTAATAATCATATTTAATATTTTGCATAAACCATTGTTATATTTCGAAACATATTTTATATTCTTTGACAATATATAATTCTAATATATTTTTATACTGCCTATATGCATATACGAATTTTAAATAATGTTCAGTAAAGTAACAAAAAATTATACATCAACGAGAGAAAAATAAGAAATTTGACATCGCACTTTGTATACAAAGTGACACGTTGCATTTCCAGTAACGTCAGCAAAAATCTTGAAGTGAATTAAACGTGATTACGAAGTACTAGTCTTCCTTTCGCGTATGATGCTGTAAACTAGTTCAAACGACTCCCCCGCAACAATCGGATATGAGCTTCATGCATGGATATGCATTGCAATTCATTCTGAAAAGAAAATCAAATAGTGATATAATGCTTCACCTACATGCGATTATTATATCGTAAGAACACAACATAATCAATACGAAGTTAATGAAGAAGCCACACTATCTGTTCGTAATTGACATATTTCTGTATAAGCCGTTTGAATGCCACATCAAGTTTGTTTTATAGATACCATGCCAATTGTGTGTGAGAATATTGTCCCAGTTGTAAAACAATGTTTAAATATTTAAAGGGAACACGTATGGTCACTAGTAGATACACTATACTATGCAATTCAAACTAATTTATTGGACATAGTTATGTTATATAAATTATACAATATTGACAAATACAAACTATAATTTGTTATAAAAAAACATAAACGATGGTGGTTTGGTTCCATCAATAAGCTTCACACGAAGATTGAAGCGTATTAATTATATCAACTAAATAGTAGATTAAACCATTTGTTCTTGCAAAAACGAGATACTACTTTTTTAAGAATTAAGATTCATTTCGATTTCCCACCATGTGAAAAATGCAAATTAAGTGCCTTGTTTTGTAGAGATTTTAATGTTGTTGTCAATATCATCTCTGCAATAAAGCATATAGCTATACTTAGAGCTTCGTGTTTGAAGAGCTAATATAATTTATCTTTTGGACCTCTTAATTAATCTACTTCATTTTAGGTTGTATTTTGTTTTCATTATTAGTTTAACATTTCTCGTCTTACATGAACTAAAATCAATGCGAACATTAAATGGCAAGTAGATAAAATAGTGCAGGCAACTACAAACATACACATTATTGATCGTTACAGAAAAGCAATCAATCAAATGTGTCACATGCCCTGAATCTTTTTCTTTCTGAGACAAGACAATATTAATTTCTTTTAACATTTTTCTGACGTTACAAACTTGTTCCATTGCTTTATATCTTAGATGGAAACCTATTATGGTTATTGGCGGACAAATATCAGCACCCGCTTAGTTTTTATTGAATATTTTCTAATGCTTTTAATAATTTGTTTTGATCGATCTATTTGCAACACGCTTGCTAACCAATAACTTTATGTTCAAGGACTTACTAATTTCATGTATAAGCCCCACTAACAAATTAAATGTAAAAATAATTGTGTTTTGTTTGTCTTTAAATGAACAATTCTCGTTAAAATATCAGCACACAATTAAAAAAAAATGCGATATAGCTCTTTGGTCCATTATGTTCACTTTGTTCACTAGAACATCCATGTTTAGTGTTGACATTCAATTTTGATTTCTCTAGATGATGTACGTTTTTGTGAAGTTTTGCGATGATTGTCTATATCGTACCATATGACAACACACAATTAGATAACTTAAATAACTGCGATATTCAAATGCTTTGGACAAAATAACCACGCATATTGATTCACACTTATGTTATGCCATTGATCCTTTTTGGATGATTGCTGGATATATAACGTATAACGCATTATGAGCGTTATTGCCATTAACCCATTAAAATCTTTGTTTAATAAACGGTCGATCAATTAATCTAATTCCAATAAGAATGCGCGAAAGTGTGTGTTTGTGATGCATTCGCATGTTGTTATAATACACATATATTCTGAAACGGGAGTTGTTTGATTTTAAGTACAGAAAAATAACAGAAAAAGTTAAAATGTATTTCTCTTGTTGTCAGTATATCTGGTTGCGTATAATTCAGTTCATATAATGTGTTACGTAAATTACTATAACCTTTTGATAATGTTGGTACATTACAAGTATTTCTTTTCATAAAATAGAATTAATAATGTATATGTTCGAAATCACTTGGCAAGACTTTTCAATAATTGACATACCAGTGTTCTCCAAAATATCACTAGCTGCCGCATACAGAAACTTAACGATGAAATATTAAAACAAATACCGATTGAAATGAGTTTAGAAGCGATTTTTTGAAGTTCAATTGTTTCACAATTCATTGAATCCTGATTGAAGTTAATTGGGAAATATTAATACATGGAAACATTAGTTCGTTCTATATATTTGACTTACATATAACGAGTCAAATCTAGATCGATCGGAATAGGATTCCTGGGAAATAATACGTGAGATAATTAAGACGAACTGTGCCAATACTGATTATCAATCATAAGGAAATACGTCGATCGATAGTTTTATCTAGAAATGTTTGATGCCTGAAATAGAAGGTCATTTACTTCGCTAGTTTCTTTGCTATCATGATGACCTATGATCTAAAAGGACGTTGGATATATATTTATAACGCTAAAGTAAGGTATTAACATATAGTGTAATATTCTAACAACTAACAAATCAAATAACAAAAACCAAACAAACCAAAAACACACATCCACTAACAAACTAAACAAAAACAAGCACTATAAAAAACGTAATTATATAAACTGGTCATTATGACCAGTTGGCTTTCTTTTAACTGTCGTGTGTATCATTCATGGTATCTATCTATTCTTGCGTTTTATCAAACATTTACACAATTCATTGCTTAAATAACTTTTATGAAGATGCCATCTTCATGTTATGAAACGGCGGCACTTATCAATTCTTTCGTTTCATAAAATGCTACAACATCGCGCAACTCATTTTATGAAACATTTGCACGGTCATGCATCAAACTATTTATGTGCATACTCCTCCTCTTAGCGTTATGCTGTTTCCTGTTTGTATTTCTGTTTGTATTTCAGTATCAAACGTATACACTGGTATTTTTTGCTTCTGTCTAATTGTAATTAGATCAATTTGAATAAAATGTCCCACGATACACGACATGTAATTCGTAGCAATGGTGTTGATGTATTTTTGTTTGTACGATGCGAATACAATTCAGAGAATATCTGAACTGAAAAAGTCATGCGAGTATCCAATAAATTCGAACATACACAGAAAGGGCTCACCTAAACATCTGCTGAATCCAAAAAACACGCAAAATCAGAAGAAAAGTCAATACCGTCATTGATTAAGGCACGCACAACATTTCATAATTGGAAGGCACGTCGGTACACCAAGACGAAGAAGAGATAATCATTGATCCTAAGATAAAAAGATCAGCACCCAATAGTCTGTAAAACTCAGACATGCACAGATTAGAAAGTAAGATTGAGGTAAATCAAACGCAGTATAGTTTTTCACAGCATCTTAAAAATGCAGACAATGAATGAAATCCCGTGCATTAAACGCTTTGTACAGTAACACAATTATACCTTAACAAAGAAAGTGTTTTCCTTATTTTCCAGTAGGTATACAGATTTTGCAGTGTTGTTTAGCTATAAAAAATACAATCGACTGATTTGTTTTTTTAAATATCTTTTTTATTTGGTCAGTCTTTTTTCCTGACTTCGGGATTAACTGTGATCTTTTGAATAGCTGCGCAAGTAAACTTATGATACCGATTAATTTACATATTCTCTGCTGTGTATTTGAATACAATTTGATTTATACGTTAATTGATGACCCTATTTCGATGACATCATATGGTATGCTGGCAGTTTATGAGTTTCCAATCGTAATGTCTACAGAGGTAATGAACTATATAGAAATCGCATTTGTTACATTAATTATGGAAACTTATTATAGTAACTGTGTTTATATTATAACAAACTGTCTTCTCATGCGCCTGAACTTGATCGATGGTAATTTCAGCACTGAATCAAGAGGACATGGGCCAGAGGAAATTCGATTGGTAGTTCAATACTTCTGTCAAGGGGAGGGGGGACTTCAAAAAATGCTTCAAATATAAACATTTTATTTTATTCTGCACTATGTATTTTTAGTTGTGAATTTAGTTGTTCTCCTCAATTAACTCTAAAAAATAATTTAATACGTATGATAAAACACCTTCGTTTTTTGTTAGAATGTATCGTAATGTTTGGGTATTTACCAAGTTATTGTCTGTGNCGGACCTCTAAATTAATCTACTTCATTTTAGGTTGTATTTTGTTTTCATTATTAGTTTAACATTTCTCGTCTTACAAGAAATGAAATCAATACGAACATGTAATGGCAAGTAAAGTAAATAGTGCAGGCAACTACAAATATACACACTATTGATCGTCACAGAAAAGCAATCCATCAAATTTGGCACATGCCCTGATTCTTTTTCTTTCTGAGACAAGACCATATTAATTTCTTTCAACATTTTTCTGACGTTACAAACTTGTTCCATTGCTTTATATCTTATATGGAAACCTATTATGGTTATTGGCAAACAAATATCAGCACCAACTAAGTTATTATTGAATATTTTTTTATGCTTTTAATATTTTATTTTATCTTTTAGAGACACGCTTGCTAACCAATAACTTTATGTCCAAGGACTTACTCATTCAATTTATAAGACCACTTACAAATTAAATGTAAAAATGATTGTATTTTTTTTTTCTTTAAATGAACAATTCTCGTTTAAATATCAGCATACAATTTAAAATAAATGCGATATAGCTCTTTTGTCCATTATGTTCAATTGTTCACTAAACATCCATGTAAAGTGTTGACATTCCATTTTTATTTCTCTCCAGTATGTACGTTTGTGTGAAGTTTTGCGATGATTGTTTATATGGTACCATATGACAACACACACATATTGGTTTCTGTTCATCCCCCAAAAAATAATAAATGAAATACCTTAAATAACAACGATATTCAAATGCTTTCGACAAAATAACCGCGCACATTGATTCACACTTATGTTATGTCATCGATCCCTTTTGGATGATTGTTGGATATAAAACTTATAAAGTATTATGAGCGTTAATGCCATTAACCAAATAACATCTATGTTTAATAAAGCGTATGTTTGTGATGCATTCGCATGTTGTTATAATTCACATATATTCTGAAACGCGAGTTGTTTGATTTTAAGTTAAAAAATAACAGAAAAAAAGTTAAAATTTAATTCTCTTGTTATCAGTCTATCTGGTTGCGTATTATTCAGTTCATATAATGTGTTAAGTAAATAACTATAACCTTTGGATATAGTACGTATATTACAAGTATTTCTTTTCATAAAATGCACTTAATAATGTATATGTTCGAAATCACTTGGCAAGACTTTTCAATAATTGACATACCAGTGTTCTCCGAAATATCACTAGCTGCCGCAGACAGAAACTAAACGATGAAATGTTAAAACAAATACCGATTTAAATGTGTTTAGAAGCGATTTTTTGAAGTTCAATTGTTTCACAATTGATTGAATCCTGATTAAAGTTAATTGGGAAATATTAATACATGGAAACATAAGTTCGTTCTATATATCTGACTTACATATCACGAGTCAAATCTAGATCGATCGGAATAGGATTCCTGTGAAATAATACTTGAGATAATTAAGACGAACTGTGCCAATACTGATTATCGATCATAAGGAAATACGTCGATCGATAGTTTTATCTAGAAATGTTTGATGCGTGAAATATAAGGTAATTTACTTCGCTGGTTTCTTTGCTATCATGATGACCTATGATCTAAAAGGACGTTGGATATATATGTATAACGCTAAAGTAAGGTATTAACATATAGTGTAATATTCTAACAATCAACCAATCAAATAACAAAAACCAAACAAACAAAAAACACACATCCACTAACAAACTAAACAAAAACAAGCACTATAAAAAACGTAATTATATAAACTGGTCATTATGACCAGTTTGCTTTCTTTTAACTGTCGTGTGTATCATTCATGGTATCTATCTTTTCTTGCGTTTTATCAAACATTTAAACAATTCATTGTTAAAATAACGTTTATGAAGATGCCATCTTCATGTTATGAAACGGCGGCACTTATCAATTCTTTCGTTTCATAAAATGCTACAACATCGCGCAACTCATTTTATGAAACATGTGCACGGTCATGTATCAAACTATTTGTGTGCATACTCCTCCCCTTAGCGTTGTGCTGTATTCTGTTTGTATTTCAGTTTGTATTTCAGTACCAAACGTATACAATAGTATTTTTTTCTTCTGTCTAATTGTAATTTGAATAAAGTTTCCCACGAATCACGATATGTAATTCATAGCAATGGTGTTGATGTATTGTTGTTTGAACGATGCGAATACAATTCAGAAAATATCTGAACTTAAAATGTGTTGCGAGTATCCAATAAATGAGAACATATACAGAAAGGGCTCACCTAAACATCTGATGAATCCAAACAACATGCAAAATCAGAAAAAAAGTCAATACCGTCATTGATAAAGTCAAGCACAACATTTCAAAATTGTAAGGCACGTCGGTACACCAAGACGAAGAAAAGATAATCATTGATCCTAAGATATAAAGAAGATCAGCACCCAATAGTCCGTACAGCTCAGACATGCAATGATTAGAATGTAAGATTGAGGTTAATCAAACGCAGTGTAGTTTTTCTCAACATCTTAAGAATGCAGTCAATGCTATTCCGTGAATTAAACGCTTTGTACAATTACAAAATTATTCCTTAAAATAGAAAGCGTTTTCCTTATATTCCAGTAGGTATACAGATTTTGCAGTGTTGTTTAGTTATAAACAATTAAATCGACTGATTTTTTTTTTGATTTTTTATTTTATTTGGTCAGTCTTTTTCCTGACTTCGAGATTAACTGTGATCTTTCGAATAGCTGCGCAAGTATACTTATGATATTAATTAACTTACATATTTCCTGCTGTGTATTCAAATACAATTTGATTTATACGTAAATTGAGGACCCCAGTTCGATGACATTGTGTGGTATGATGGAAGTTTATTAGTTTTCTAATATAAATGAATTGTATAGAACTCGCATTTGTGACATTATTTATGGAAACTTAATATAGTAACTGTGTTAATGTTATAACAAACTGTCTTCTTATGCGCCTGAACTTGATCGATGGTAATTCCAGCACTGAATCAAGAGGATATGGGCCAGTGGAAATCGATTGGTAGTTCAATACTTCTGTCAAGGGGAGAGGGATTTCAGAAAATGCTTCACATATAAACCTTTTATTTTATACCGCACTATCTATTTTTAGTTGTGAATTTAGTTGTTCTTCCCAGTTATCTCTAAAAATAATTTAATTCTTATGAGATAAAACACCTTCGTTTATTGTAAGGATGTATCATAATTTTGGGGTATTTACCAAGTTTTTGTCTAAGAGAAAACACTTATTTAGTGACTGATTAGTATTTAAATTGTTTTCACGCTTGATATAAAGGTATCATCGGGACAGAAACAAACATAACATATGTATGGATGGTGACTAAAAATATATACTGATAAGGAATTGCATTCAGTTTTCTTTCATAATCTAAGCAATACAATTTACATTTAATATATAGCGACCAATCAAAAGGCAATATGAATTTAATGTGATGTAACTAATTATACCCCCACAAACTAAGTGTAGAGGGTATATAGGAGTGAGCTTGTCTGTCTGTCGGTCTGTCTGTCTGTCTATCGGTCTGTCGGTCTGTCCGTATTGGTTGTCCGCTCTCTAACTCAAGTTGTTTTCATCCGATCTTCTCCAATCTTGGTCAGAAGTTGTATCTAGATGATGTCTAGGTCAAGTTCGAATATGGGTCATGCCGGGTCAAAAACTAGGTCACGGGGTCACTTAGTGCGTTTTAAACATTCAGCATGTTGTCCGCTCTCTAATTCACGTAGTTTTCATCCAATCTTCACCAAACTTGGTCAGAAGTTGCATCTAGATGAGGTCTCGGTGAAGTTCGAATATGGGTCGTGCCGGGTCAAGAACTAGGTCACGGGGTCACTTAGTGCGTTTTTGCATGCAAAATATTCTGTGTCAATGCGGCAAGTGGGGGTATTCGTCGCCTCTGTGACAAAGCTCTTATTCGTTTTTAACAAACACAGCTCACTGTACTTCACGATCAGTAAAGTAAACGTAAATTTGTGTGTCTGTTATTAAGACATGTTGAATATGCGTGCATTTAACTGTACTATTTCCTAAGTTTTCAGAGCTACTTACTGAACATAAGACGTCACCCATACTATATGCAAAACGATCCACCTCTTAAAGCGGGACTGTACGATTTTTACATGTGTTAAATTTTAATATATTGATTAAATTATGTTACGATGACTCAAAATAGGCAATAAAAATTATACTTTGAAGACGAATTTCATAAAATGCAGCAAAGACAAGGTAGCGCTGGTTAAAGCCGATGCCGACACTTTTACTCGTATTTGTAAGGAAACAAAATTGTGTCTTTGTGTCGTATGAACGAATCTGCACTAAAACTAAATTTAGATTCACATTGTACATGCATGATTGAATGCTGGCTTATTTGGCTTCCAGCCATTTAAGATTTCAGATTTAAATATCGGGCTTGTTTCGCATTTTTCGACACATGTTCTTCTTAACTTTTATTTTAATTTATATTGAAATATATGTATACTAATTTTTAACACATTTAAAAAAAAAATCATAAATATTTGACAAAATCGTACAGTCCCGCTTTAAGTCCGTCATTGTCTATAAAAGAATGCGGCTCGAGATTGGATTTTGATTTCATATATGATGTTAACAAATCAAAATTCTTAGCACCAAATCATTCTTAGTTTTAAGCCTCAGAATGGATGGGGATCGTGTTACATAGATCTTACAGCGGGTAGGGATTGCATCTTCATATGTTTATATGTGGAGGTCGGTCAAATAGTAGATAAAGAATATTTATCCGTCAAGATAAAACAAAAATCTGCAACTGTTCTTCGAGGCTTTCATTTTTGTATGTTGAAATAACATTGTTGAATATTTTGGCAGTCAAGGCATGTGTTAGTGCTTATCTAAAAGAGCAGCGTGTGCATTGAACTGATAAAAAAACTGCTACAGGATGTAGGTAAATACAGCTCTAAGTGCGTAACGATTTCCCCAAAAACATTATGGATCATGTTCCGGTACGAACCTGTAGGTAAATTGCGCTCAGTGCGTTAATTTTCCCACGAAACATAATTGATCAATTTCAAGTATGAACCTATAGATACAGTACATAATTCACATGTAAACATATACTGATGTACTGATTTTCACTACGTCAGAATAAGGACACTACACTTTGAATGAAAAGTGACACGTGGCATTTCCAGTTACGTCAACAAACGTCATGTACTGAATTAAACGTGATAACGCAGAACTAGTCCGCTCTCTGCGTGTGATGATGTAACCTAGTTCAAACGTCTCCCCCGCTACAATCGGATGTGAGCTTCATGCATGGATACGCATTGCAATAAATTCTGGCAAGAAAATCAACGGGTAATATACTGTTTCACCTACAGGCGATTGTTATATTGTATGAACATAACAGGATCAATACGAAGTTAATAAAGAAGCCACACTTTTTGTTCCTAATGGACATATTAACGATCTATACGTAAGTGCCGAATAAGACAACTTAAAAATGTTCACTGTTTTTACCTTGTCCGTGTTTGTAAGAACCAATTGGATAACATACGACTAAATAGCAGGATAAACAATTTAATCTTACGAATACGAACGTTTTAAATACTCGAGATTGTTTTCTATTTCTCACCATGTGAAAGATTCAAACTAAGTGCCATACTTTGGAGAGATTGTAATGGTGTGTTAATATCATCTCTGCAATGAAGCAGATAGCTAGACGTAAACGTAGAACGTAGTGTTTTTAAAAGCAATACAGCAGACGTAGAACGTCATGTTTGAAAAGCTAATACAATTTATCTTTCCGAGTTATAAATTAATGTACTTCGTTTAAGGTTGTATTTTGTGGTCCTTATTAGTTTAACCTTCCTCGTCTTACATTGAATGAAATCAATACGGGCATTTAATGGCAAGTAGGTAAAACATGGGAGATAACTACAAAAATAATGATTTATCGTCACAGAAATGCAATCCATCAAATGTGTCACATATACTGATTATTTTCGTTTCAAATACAAGACAGTATTTATTTATTTCAAAATATTATTTTTCTGACGATACAATTTTGTTCCATTGCTTTAAAAACCTATATGGACACATTCAAGCACCAACCACGTTTTTATTGAATATTTGATGATGCTTTAAATAACTGGTTTTGATCGATCTATTAGTGACACGATTGCTTACCAATAACTTTATTGTCAATGACTTTCTCATTTCATTTATTAGCCCAACTAACAATATTCAATGTCAGAATAATTCTGTTTTGTTTGTTCTTTTAATTGTAAAATTCTCGTTTAAACACCAATGATTAAAAATCAATAATAATCCACGTTT